>SSNR01000249.1:93219-135002 GCA_006937965.1 Callopanchax toddi | reverse complement strand
GTACTAGTTAACTAGTTGACACTTTTTAGGTGCACTAGTCAACTAGTGCGCATTTTGAACAGTCACTAGCTCACTAGTAGGTGGAATTTGCATGAACTAGTTAACATGTAATGTTTTTTAGTGCTTACTTGTTAACATGTATGGCAAAGTCATCAACTAGTTCAGTCTAGGAGTCAACTAGTGCATAAAAAAGCCTACTAGTAGGGGATTTTGGCCAACTAGTGCAGTTTTTTGGCTGACTAGTGTGGTTTTAGCTTCAACTAGTTGACCAAAAGTGTGACTAGTTGGCAAAAAATTCTTACTAGTAAGACTTTTTACTCAACTAGTACATTGTTTTTCTGAACTAGTTGTGGCAAATTTCGAACTAGTCAAGTGTAGTCGCGAACTAGTTAATCGTTATGTCACTTGATATCAAGGACATATAATAAATGCTCAAACGGCTTGCCATACAAGACTGAACAAGGTATTTCACAGCTGATCATGCAGCCTGCAGACCCTCTGTGTGCAGCGTCGCGTCTCTCCCTCTCCTCCCTGCTGTCCCGGAGCACAGTGCCGGAAATGAAAGTGAAAGTATATCTGCCGAACTTTTACTCCATCAGAGTGATGTAAACTTTGCGTCCTGCAACAAAAACTACCGTGGAAATACCGGAGGAAGTTCGTTAAAATACATCAACACGGTGGATTTAAAGGTGTTGGAGTGAGGTGAGTTTTCATGTCTCACTGCAGAAATCAACAGTCAGACACATCTACACTCACTCATCTATATGAGCCAGACGTCAGAACGCTGAACAAATAAACTGTAAAATAATTAAAGTCCTCCAGATGAGAAGCTGCTGGGTTCAGCCCTCTAGGACCTGATATGGCTGACCAATAAATGAACCTATTATTAGTAATAATAATAATAATCTGACAACACACAAAGTTGTGAGATTAATATTATTTTGCTTTTTCTGAACTATTTAATCTGCTTAGAGTTTTAATGTTTTAAATCTGTTTTATTGTTACTGACAGCAGCTAGACTGAAGTTT
Organism: Callopanchax toddi; assembly: GCA_006937965.1. NCBI lineage: Eukaryota > Metazoa > Chordata > Actinopteri > Cyprinodontiformes > Nothobranchiidae > Callopanchax > Callopanchax toddi. The sequence goes on along the minus strand of SSNR01000249.1, from coordinate 133,974 downwards.
CAGATTCCCTTTTGACAGAACGCTGCAGCATGTTGGAGTAGATCCTCTGTCATCCTGGACATGATCATGTTCAGTTTGAATTGAAAACAGCTGAATTTTCCAGTTATTTTGAAGACTCATTGTCTCCCATTAAAGAGCCTCCTTCAGTTTTAAACCTTGGGTTGAGAGTAGGAGGTTTGGAAGTCGTGGTCAGAAACAAACCTGAGATAACAACCTAGGGTTAGAGCAGCACTAAGGGAGTGTTCTGGTTTGTGTTTGGCCTGTTAGGCCTTGTGTTTCCCCGTGTGCAACTGAAACAAAAATAAACAAGTTGGTATTATACAGTAATTTTTTTTTCTTCTTCTTGATATCGTATCGTGACTCTGACATATCGAGGTGCATCGTATCGTGAGTTTAAGTGTATCGTCCCATCCCTAATGTAAACGCACTGACTGAGCTGCTGAGCTTCGTCACAGTGGTCCTCGTCAGTCTCTGTCCTCTCCCCTGCTGTCCTCTTGTCTTTCTCTGTGTGTGTGAGAGAGCTGTTTACCATAAGCCAGATAGGGTAAGGCACTTTTCGAAGGATCTGAGGGTCGTCAGAGGCCACAGAGGTCACCCCGCTGCACCAGAGGACGGAGTAGAGCCAGGGCTCATTCACAGGGTAGACCGTCACACTCACGTTATTGGCCAGATATTCCCTAAACAGGAGGGAGGAAATGTATGTCAGCACTGAAAACTGAGGTGTGCCTCTCTCACCTCTAACACACCCTGCAGTAAATCAGTAGACATGAAAAGTCAACCCTGTCAAAAGTATTTTAACAGATTAAAAACAGTCTAGTGTTCCAGACAAAAGAAACCCGTTGTGATGACATGTAGCACCAACATGCTTCTATGTGAAAGACATCTACAGGTAGCTCAAGAAATGACAAAGTCATGGAAAAGTTTGACATATTTGTCTCTCATTTCAGTAAGTGAAACTCATAATATACAGCTGAACAATCATGGGGAAGACTTCTGACTGGACAGATGTCCTGAAGATGGGGGGGGGGGGTCACATAAAGTCACTGCTAAAGAAGCTGGTTGTTTAGAGCAGGAGTTCCCAGACTCTTTCACATCTGTCATATGAGCTTAAAGTCAACCTGCTCTCCTCAGTGAAAAGCTCTGGTGTTCTCTGGTAAATGCCAGTGTGGCTTCATGGTGCTGGGCAGTGAGCATAGGGGACGTTAGCTTTCAGGCCACCCTCATGAAGACTGTTTCTAATGGTTTGGTCAACGAAATTCACACCATTAGCCCCTGGAGGTTGCTTTGTAGGACTCTGGCAGGGCTAAATCTGTTCCTCCTGCACAAAGGAGAAGGTAGAGGTCCTACTGATGGGTAAGTGACCTCTGACAGCCCTGCCCAGCTCTCCTAGTAACTTCCTGTCTCCTGGAATCTCCTCCATGCTCTTGAGGCACAGAAGACCTTCTGTCAGTGGTATGTATTGATGCTCCATCCTGGTGGAGCTGGCGCCTCTGGAGGGTTCAGGTTTCACATCATGCTACAGTAGTGACACTGACCCTGGTCTAGTGCAAAATGACTGATAAGCTGTTAAAAACATCCAATGTCATTCCTGTTTTCTGCGTCGTGTAATTGTTGCCATTTTCTGGCACCTCCCTCTGCTACTCAGCTGACCAGATGATTAGATGATATTAGTTTTTCTAAAAGTAAATTCCTTTTATCTTCTGATTCTGCCTTGTAGCCTTGTCCCAGTAGCTTAGCGATAGCTGCTTGCTCTTACTGGATGTGTTTGAGGCTGATCTTTCTGTAGTCGAGGGTCAGACTTGTAATTCCTCTCTGCCTTATCTCTTCCAGCGACAGCTTCTCATTAGTGGTCTGCTGAAGTCCTCTCACCCTCCCCCTGTCTGTGTCAGGTGCCCACGTCACCTGGCAAAGACAAGCAGGACAAAAGAAGACAAGATGACACAGAATGTGGTTTTAGAATGTTGCATAATTAGAAGTATCTTCATGTAGAAGCTCAAAACCAAACAGATATGTGGGGGTTTCTTCTGACCCTTTTTGGGGAGATCCCTGCTTTCTGCAGGACCCACAGTGTGTCCATGAACCAGCTGCGGAAGCGTGGGTGTTCTGGTGGAGGTTTACGGATGTTGAGCAGTGCAGAGCTGTTAGCTCGTGCCACTAGTCGGAGCATCTCCACCAGGCTGCAGATGGTGAGGTTTTCGATTCGGCTGCGATCCTTAACTGTCAGGGTTTTTACTGTCCAGTAGGGGTCGCTCTGGAGACAGACAAACACCACCAAGGAGTCCATACTTATTTATACATTTATCATGCTGAGCATATGCTGCTAAACTGAGCATACAGTTTCTAATATAGAGCATAGCATAGCTTCTGCTGTTGTCATGTTTTAACCCAATGTGGGAGAATGTTGAGATTTATGTGCTAAATAAGAAAGGAAGTTTGGGTTTTTTAGGTCTGATTTAATACCTCTAGAAACCAGCGGCCAGCATTTAGAGAATGTATCTCTGTCCAGTTGAAGAAGGACGCATCTTCATATTGTCTCTCTGGAAAGATGCTGCTGACATCTGTGGTTCGTCTCAGCGTGCGGTCTCTCAGGAGGAAGGGAACCCCATCCACACTAGAAGAGACAAATCGATGTCAGTTTTATTTATATAGCATTTTAAACTGCACCAAAGTGCTTTACAGCAGCAATACATACTTTATAACACATGGACGCATGAATCAGGTTTTAACTAAAGCCAGTGGGTAGAAGTGGGTCTTTAAGAGCTTTGAAATGACCAAGAAGATCTTATGTGGAGAGGTAGGTTGTTTTAGAGGTTAGGGGCACTGACCACCTCTGATCTTTAATCTGATCTGGGAACAGTGAGGAGCTAAGGGTTGTGGATGGATCAGTTAAAGGTTCTGGAAGTAGGACGGGGCCAGACCATGAAGAGCCTTGAACCATAGCAACAAGAGCTTCAGGTGGATCCTGTACTGGACGAAGGACCAGTGGAGAGAAGTAGCTCTGGGGTTATGAGCCCAGTTTACTCAATCTCAAACAGGATGACTTCTGGTTTCTCTTCATTAGATAGAGGAGATTAGAGTTCATCCATGTCTTGATAGAGGCAGTCCAGTAGAGGTTGCAGTGAATCACTGGTTTTTACTTTTATGAGAAAATAAACCTGGATATCATCAGTAAAGCAGAGGAAGTGGATATTGTATTTTCTGAAAATGGATCCTGAAGGCAGAGAACAGGAGAGGGCCTAGAATGGAACCCTGAGGAACTCCACATGTCAGAGGTGTTGAAGACAAAGAACACTGATCAATATGAACTGAGAAGGTCCTTTCAGCCAGATCTGATTTAAACCACAGTTCCTCTGGTCTGATCTACAGGGTCTAAAGCAGGACCAGGTCTAGAAGGACCAGAGCAGTGGAGGTCCCTGAATCAGCAGACAGAAGGAATGTCCACATGGATAGTTTTATTGCTAGCATGAATTAGCACCAACCAATGATGAGTTCACAGAACAAAAAAAAAAAAAGCTGTTTTCTGAGTTTCAGATCAGTGGAAAACTCATGGAGTCAATCAGGATGAATATTGATTGATTCCAATTACCAGCTGATTTCTAGGTGCATCTTTAAATCTAAATTTAAATTTAATAATTTAAATCTACAGTAAGTTAAACCAATTAGACAGCAGTATTTATATTTCTCATTTTTAATTAAGGCAGTTATATGCTGTGATAGCATGCTTAATTATTCTTTTTAAAGATAATTTGTAAAAATTGGTATTTTTGCTCAACATTATCATGCCAGTTTATGCTTATTACAAAAAAAAGAAAGAAGAAATGACATCAACAAGAAGACCTGGAGCTACACTGAGGAGCCTGTATTAATTTATTCAGCTACAGCAAAGTATTTTAGCTCCATCTCTCCCATTAAAGTGAATCATTTTAACATCTCATAGGAGCTATATCTGGAACCTCGTGAAGGAAGGAAACTTTACGTAAAAGTCTGTCAATATTAATGTGTAATTATTAACCTGATGGTGACGTCTGCTTCCAGGGAGCTAGCTCCATGCTGCAGGGCCCTGTTGAAGGACATCATGGTGTTTTCTGGGGCCAGCTGGACAAAAGACACAACAGACAAGAGGACAACCATCAATCATGATGCAGAAATCTACAACAAAAGAAAGTGGTGGAAGGAGAGGATCATAGTTTAGAGAGTGTGCATGTAGAATGACTTGATTACAGACAGTTGCTCCGCCAGCGTGCATGCTCACTGGATATCATGAAAATGTACCAGAACACTCTGCCTAAACGTGTCTTTGCAGGCTGGTGCTTTTGCGTTCCCGATGGCCCGCGATTTGATGAACGACAAAACATACACCGCGCCACAGAGACACACGCCTGCAGCACCTCCGACACACACGCTCACAGCACCTTCAACACACAAACACGCAACACCTCCGACTCATGCACGTAGCACCAGTGACACACACCAGCAGCAGCTTATCTCCCCACCTCCAACAAACTCATGGAGATGTGTTGCTCACCAGACATCAGCGCCAGGTTCTGTCTTGAGTACCTTGATGGAAAAATCGTGTGCACCCCTGTATATAGAGCTTAATCCTGCAGGCAACTGCACATTACTCATCCGTCCTTAGTCCAATTATTATCAATATTACACAATGGTCTGAATACAGAGTATGTGTGTCCTGATCCAATCAGATCAGGGTCCAAATCAAGAGCGAGGTGACAGACACGGAGTGAAGGGAATCCCAGATCAAAACAGCTGTTTGTGTTCTTTGTTCTATCTCGAAACAAAACTGTCACAAGTTCATTGTTTTATAATAAAACATAAGCTGTCATGTTTACTTCAAAGTCACGTTTGATCTCCAGAGGTTCTGTGAGATTTGCATCTAACCTGAGAATGTTGGTGGGTGAAATCAGTTTGTGTGTGATGTAGGGCTGCAACGATTCCTCGAGTACCTCGAATGATTCGAGGACAAAAAATATTCGAGGAATTTCCGCTGCCTCGAGGATTCGTCAAGGTATAGACTTTAGCTGAAAAGCCTGCCTTGCGCATGGATTCTTTTGGTGTTGCACACCACTGCACAGCGCGTGTCTTTTCGTCTTTTCCGCCGGACAGCTGACAATGGCAGATGCCGCCGAGAGAACTGAAAACGAGCCAGAACAAAACGAGGGAAACAGGAAGCGACAGAAGTTATCCAAGGTGTGGGATCACTTTAACATGCAAGGGAAACACGGTCGTATGCAAGCACTGCAAGGTGGAGCTCGCATACCATAATAGCACCTCTTCGATGCTGCAGCACCTCCAAAGAAAGCATCCGACTGAGGGAATGAGTGGATGTACCGACACAAGGTAAATACATTTTTATTTCAGGATGTAAATGTTAACTCTAGGGCTGGGCGGCAGAAACTATATACCGGTAAATTTGGCCGACAGAGATTTTTACTCTACCGTTCTACTGCGGTAGAGCGTATTGAATTCCAGGTGGGAACTGAGACTTGTGAGCAGGTTCCAACAGACTATTCCATCAGAATTGTACACCTCCAACTTTAGCAATTCCTCCTAACAATCCTCTTGTTTTCGGTTTTTCCAAAGTTTTGCGTCGTGGTGACGGAACCAATATTGGGTCAGCAGGACCTGAACCACTGCGGGTCTCACAGACGGATGAGATGAGCGCCGACTCTCCCTCCCTGTTTTTTCACAAATCACATTCTGCATACTTGGCCTTTAGAAGGATGAAGGCGCTGCACATAGATATCGTATATAAACGCGTTTATTTAGGATATTCATGGCGCTGTAACGGTTCAGGTCTGGACGCGCTGCCATTCCCGTCCGGTACCGGTTCCGTCCTCTTCATGTCCCCTTCTCCCCCGACCGGAGTGTGTTGTTGGAGAGAAACCGAGGTATTTCTCAGTTAGAAGTACAAAAAAGTCTGTCTTCTCCTGGAGTGAAAGATTAATGACCACCAGAGGAGAGACTTTAAAAAAAAAAGGCAGCGCCGCGCTGGACCCCCCCACCCCACCCCCCGGCACGCGTTATTTTATATTATATATATTATAATTCCTTATATTTCATATTATATTATAATATTTATTATATATTTAGAAATGTTTTACTTAACTTTTTTTGCCTCTTTTTCAGTAAAACAACACAACCTGTCATGGACAGATTTCTGCTAAAAGCACCTGCCTGTACCACAGCACAAGCAGCTGTACTGACAGACCGCATTCTCAATATGCTGGTTACAGACATGCGCCCGCTGAGCATGGTGGAGGATGTTGGCTTCAAGGCGATGATTGCAGCCTTCCAACCAAATTATGCACTTCCATCTCGGACCTTCTTCACAAAGCGGTTAGAAGAAAAATATGAACACCTCAAAAACAAGATGAAGAAAGCCCTGCAAGAGACTGACACCATAGCGCTTACTACTGATATCTGGACAAGTGTAGCAACAGAGGCCTATATGAGGGTGACATGCCACTATCTGGAAAATTGTGTCTCATTGCCTTACCACTATGCCTTTGGAGGAGAGACACACAGCTGCAAACATTGCAGATTGGATCGAGGAGGCAATTGCCAAATTTAACATCCCACCAAAGAAAATCAAGGCTGTCGTTCATGACAATGGTGCTAATGTTGTAGCAGCAACAAAGATTTTGCACAGAAAGCATGGATGGGAGCCAGTGACATGTGCAGGACACACCCTCAACTTGGTTATGCAAAACTCTTTAAAAAGCCAACAGGCTATCTCCAGGTGTGTGGGTGCAGCAAGAACTCTTGTTGAACATTTTAAAAAGAGTGAGTTGGCAAGCACAAAGTTAAAGGTCAAGCAGAGGCAAATGGGGACCAAAGAGAACATGCTGTTGCAAGATGTATGCACACGCTGGAACAGCACACATGCCATGTTGTCCAGGCTGTAAGAACAAAGATGGCCAGTGACTGCTACTCTGTCTGACCCAGAAGTGACCCAAAGAGGAAAACATTACCTGGATCTCAAACCTGATCAGTGGAGCCTGATTGAGGAGCTCAACCAGGTCCTTGAGCCATTCCACTCAGCCACAGTGTTCATGAGTGGAGAGCAATATGTCACACTGTCTGCACTTCCGCATGTTGTTGACAAAATTAAGAAGACACTGCAGAGTCAGAATCTCTGATGGCATGAAAAATGGCAAACCTGTGGTGTCATTTCAGACTCATGCGATAGACCAGGTCACAACAAGATGGAAAGACTTGGGTGAGTTCAAACCTGAACCTCCAAACATCACATTACTTGCTGCTGCTCTGGACCCCAGGTTTCGAAAACTCAGGTTCTTGCCTGCTGACCAAGCATTGGAGCCAAAAACGCATTGCAAACCATGGCACTCGCTGTCAAGCAGCAAGTGATGCCTACTGGAAGTGGAAATGAAGCATCCAGCACAGCAGAGGATGATCCATCTGCAGCACATAAAAACAAGATGACCACATCATTCCTTGACTCGGACTCCCCCAGCAGTGATGAAGAGCAAGATGAAGAAGAGCTGTCAAAAGAAGCTATACAGAATGAGGTATATAATAATGTTTTGTTTTTTTCCCTTTTATGTTGGTAACAATTTCCTATAAGGCAGTTTAAATGTTCTACTAGAACAGAAAATGACTGTACTTTGTAATGTTGTTAAACAATAAACCAAACACATTTTTAGATTTTTTGTTCTGTCCCCCCCCCCCCCAACTGTCACAGGTCTTGGCATATTTCGGAGAACATTCCCTTCCAAAGAAGGATGATCCTCTGATATGGTGGAAAGCTAATGAACTACGCTTTCCAACATTGGCAAAGCTGGCAAAATCCCTGCTCTGCATTCCAGCTACATCCACCCCATCCGAGCGATTGTTTTCAGCAGCAGGTAATATTGTGTCAAAGAAGAGGGCAAGCCTCAGCCCCAGCATGTAGATATGCTCACCTTCCTTCACTGCAACCACAAGCTCCTTGGATAGCTTGTACTTCAACTCCTGATACAGTCTCTTGAGGACCGAGTTCTAAATCCTTGTTCACAGTAGGAGGACTTGTGTGCCATGTTCCTGTCATACATGCTAGTTCTCAATATATATTTGCACATTTGAAAGACAGTGTTAAAGGCACAATTTAATGCCCATTTTATACTAAATGATAACTCCTCATTTTTTTTATTTTTGATTCTAAGTATATTTTTTATTTATTTTATGTAACGTTGTCTCAGGTAATGTTAGGTTTAAAGTAATATTATTTATATTTTTTGTTTTCATCTCAAATGTTAAGGTGGAAGTAATTTGTTTGTGATTTCATCTCAAATGTTAAGGTGGAAGTAATTTGTTTGTGATTTCATCTCAAATGTTAAGGTGGAAGAAATTTTAGTTCTTGTTTTTCTAAAGAAACGCAATAACTTTTTTGCAGACTACAATTACAATAAAATGTATTTTATACTTAAAATTTAAAAATGTTGTTTTCATTATTAGGTCTTTTTTATGTTGTGTATTTATAATTGAACCTTAATTTAGCAAAAGTATGTTTTATTCGATTACTCAATCATGATATTCGATAGAATACTCGATCAGTAAAATATTCGATAGCTGCAGCCCTAGTGTGATGTGTTGTCTTTTCCATGTGACCACACACTGTAGGAGCAGAACGGTCAACATCCACGATGTTTTATCATGATGTGTGGTCTCTAATGATTTTAAATCAGCCGACAAATTGAAAATCCTGCCATGTGAACAGGCCCTGGGAGGAAACGGCACATCAACATTTATTTATTGTATTCAAATCATCAGCTCCATCATTCAGACCAGACAAAGTGACGTAGTGACTGACCATGGGAGCGCCACGACGGCCTATGATGGCTGGTGCTGGTTTGAGGGTTTTGCGGTCCATGATGCAGGGGCAGGTGAATGTGAGCGGTGCCAGGCAGATCGCCAGGTGGAAGCTAATGTAGAAGAGCAACACCATCACCTGGAAACCTGAAGAAGAAGAACGTGTTGAGTGATGAGCCGTCAAGACCACCAACATAATCAGAGAGCGCCTTGAGTGGACCTTAGGGGAAACATTCTTTATTTAAATAGTTTTACTGAAATCAATATATAAATGTGAGGTTTGTGTGTAAAATACTGGTGTTACTCCAGCTTGTTTCAGGGGGTTTAGTCTGAGAATTACACCGTTTGTTCTGGAAACAAGCAAAAGACTCAGAGTGGAAACTTCTTAATATACAGTAAGTAAAACTCTATTTATATATGGAGTGTTCTACGTATATCCCTGTTGTTTAGGAACACAGCTAAATCACCAGTGTTAAATCAACACTAGAGAGTGTCTATATGAGTCCAAGAGTGGACCCAACAACAACAAAGTAACCCAGCCAGAGATGGGATCCAACCAGCGACCCTGATGTTGCCAGACCACCACTCTACCCACTGAGCTACATGACGCCCCATATGTGGCTGTAACCCACTTTGGTTACATCCTGTGGTTCACCTCTGTCATCTGGTTTAAAGACAAAGTAATCTCAAATATGTAACTTTGTATTTTTTGGCAAAGTTCACATATCACCCAGCCTTATTTCACACTATTGGCGTTTTTAGATCAGTATCCGCTAGGGGTGTAACGAGATCTCGTGGCACGAGATCTCGCGATATTAAAACGCCGCGATATTTCTCGTTGAGATAAGTTCGATTTCACGAACCCACATGACCCGATTATGTAATTATTTGCATTTGGACACGCGAGTGAAAACGTCGCTCCGAAAGCAAAAATGAAACTTAAAACGCTGCCGTTCATATCATTGTAAATGCAGCGCTTAGATGCCCTGTTAGAAAATCTGCTGTGGAAACAGTAAAAGAAGAACAGCTGGAGGCTTGGTGTGTGGCTCAGAGCAGAAAGACATGGATCCCTACCCTGAAACCTCCTTGAAATAAAGGACAGACTGACATGAGGAGGAGAGAGGAGACAGACAGGTGTGTGCATCTGTAAACAATCTATATGAAACACTATTATCACTGAATTAAACAGTTTTATTATATAAAATGAAAAGCTTTTCTTAGCTTTGCATTTATTTTCTATTAATGATCAAATCCTTTAAGGATTTAGTGAAGTTTAACTGAACTGATTCTATTTTTCAACAAGAAGAGAGAAAAGAAAGTAGAGAGAAAACAGACGGATGCGTTGCGCCACAGAATCGCCGCGGTCTAGGGGGTTCACAGGACGCGCTATGCAGCCTATTCAAGGCTGAGCGCTTCTTGGAAAATCACCGCATTAAAGCCGTAAATGCCGCGCCGCTGCGCTTGAGATAGAACCGGCACCGAACTTTAGCGCCTCCGCACAGACCGGCGTTTGCGTTGCGCTCTCTGTGCAGACACATCTATAATGTTTTTGTTTTTTTTAAACGGCGTGTGCGTGACATATCCATCTTCTGTGTGTACCAGAGAGGTGAGAAGTGGTAAAGGACTGAAAACGCATGGACATAATGGGGGGACATGTCCTCTGCACTTTTTAAAGTCAGTTTAGAGCCCTGTAGTTTTTACTGTCAAAAAACATAGTTATACTATATTAAACGGATACCGGTTGTTTATAGGTGTAGGTTTAATATCATGGCTCTGTTTAAACAGTTCTGACCTCTCCTCCCCTGCTGAAAAAACCAGCATAGACCAGCATATGCTGGTTCCAGCATATGTTGTGTTTTGGTGCTGGTATGCTGGTTCATAGTGATCCATTAGTTCAACCAGCATAGACCAGCATTGAATCATGTTGGTCTACCAGCTAAACCAGCACCAAACCAGCATAGACCAGCACCAAACCAGCATTGACCAGCATATAAATCAAGACCATCATGATTTGTTTGCTGGTCTATGCTGGTTTGGTGCTGGTCTATGCTGGTTGAAGTAATGGATCACTATGGACCAGCATACCAGCACCAAAACACAACATATGCTGGAACCAGCATATGCTGGTCTATGCTGGTTTTTTTCAGCTTCACCTGAAATCAAATTTTTATCTTTGGTGAGACAGGAGAGGAGGAGAGAGACAGGAAAAAAAATCATTTGTAGCAATAGTTTGATCTTTGAAAAGTTCTTGAAAATGTGATTAAAATCTCATCTTGTGAGTTTTCAGTATCGTTACACCCCTACTGATAAGATTCAAGAAATCAGAAAAAGAAAGACATCAGTTGAGTTTGTGGAAAAACTTCTAAAAGTGTGGAATAAAAGCGTTTTTTGTTGCATAAATTTGATCTTTGAAGTTTTCTTGAAACTATTATCAAATCTCGTCTCGCGAACTCAATGTCCAGTCTCGTCTCGTGAGTTTTGGGTCTCGTTACACCCCTAGTATCCGCTCTGCTCGGTTTGATAGTATCAGCTTGACCTCGCACGGTCATGGATGATTCTTGACTGGCTTCTCAGGAACGCGGAAGCGAGCGAGCAGATGGGCGGCACCTTAAAAGTGCCATGAAAAAGTGGCGAGGGGAAATCCGTATCACACACGAGCGCCAGTCCTTGGTAAACAAAGCATTTGTGAACAGATTACTGGATCACACTGACGGCAAAAACAATAGATAACCTCGTGAAAATTACAATTATCGTAATTATTATACTCCAGTTGTGGCCGGAGCTCATGGCGAACCAGCTCAATGAAATAATGCATTACATGATAAAAGAAATCATTACTTAATAAACAAATCAACACTCACTGGATCTCTCTTTGCGGACCACGTATCCAGCTACCAACCAGCTGATGGCGGTGACTGAGACCAGGGCTCCGAGGTGCAGGAACGGTGCTGTGGACTAGGGACAGACAGAAGACACATCCAGAGGTCCTAAAGTGGGAAGTTATCTGTTCATTTTGTGACTATCATGAAATATCGATTGTTTGTGTTGACATCAGAAAAAAACATTTCAGATAACCGTTTTAGATTCATTAGAACTTTAAATAAAATGGATAATAAAGTCAATTGTCAGAATTGACGGAGTTCACTGGAGAATCACCGGAGAACGGAGCCTGGAGACAAAGGGAACTGGTCCACGCATTATTTTCAGTGCTCATGCACACTTGTGCACTGCTTATGTGCACCCTTGTTTTTAAAACATCATTCTCGTTAACTGATATGTTTGTTTGTTTTTATTTAACTCAAAAGGTCTCGTCTCGTCTTCTTCCGCTTATCCGGGTCCGGGTCGCGGGGGCAGCATCACCATTAGGGAGCTCCAGACGGTCTTCTCCCCAGCCACTTCTACCAGCTCCTCCGGCAGGATGCCAAGGCGCTCCAGGGCCAAACCAGAGATATATTTTCTCAGTGTCCTGGGTCGACCTGGGGGCCTCCTGCCGGCAGGACATGCCTGAAACACCTCCCTGGGGAGGCGTCCAGGGGGCATCCTAACAAGATGCCCGAACCACCTCAATTGGCTCCTCTCTACATGGAGGAGCAGCGGTTCTACTCCGAGTCTCTCCCGAATGTCCGAGCTCCTCACCCTATCCGTAAGGCTGAGCCCGGCCACCCTGCGGAGAAAACTCATTTCGGCCACTTTTATCCGCGATCTCGTTCTTTCAGTCATTACCCAAAGCTCATGGTGAGGATTGGGAGGTAGACCGACCGGTAAATCGAGAGCCTTGCTTTCCGGCTCAGCTCCTTCTTCACCACAACAGACCGGTTCAGCATCCGCATCACTGCAGACGCTGCCCCAATCCGCCTGTCGATCTCCCGCTCCCTCCTTCCCTCACTCATGAACAAGACCCCGAGATACTTGAACTCCTCCACTTGAGGCAGGACCTCTCTCCCGACCTGGAGTTGGCAATCCACCCTTAACCGACCGAACCCGAGTCCTGGAGAGGGGTTGGACTCTTAACTCAAAAGGTGACACTCATAAGTCTACCTGATATGTTTTTGGAGAATGTCGTTTGTTTTTACTGCAGCATTTCAGTTTGGTTTGTCCATGTTTGAACTAGACATTAGCTCATCGGACTGAAGAGTTTCAATGAGCTATCTACAGCTGTTTATAACTTCTACACTATAAAACAAACTTCAAAACATCCAAATACTTTGGACCTCAGAGTGGTTTCTAGCCCAGAAGCATAAAAGTACTCAGCAGAAACATTACAAAGCATAAAATTTAATCAGCTACAAACTGATTTAAACCTGATTCATAGTTTACAGTTAGGTGACCAACCTGCAGTGACACAAGCAAGACGTCCCACTCATCTCGCCAAATGTTATCAACAGAAATAATCCCAGAGATTGTAGTGAGAAGAGTTGCTAACACTCCGATCTGTGGAGAGGAGACAGACAATGATGAACCCATGCTGTCCTTCTGAAGAGAGCACGGTTTATCTCTAACGACTTTACTGGACATTTCTCTGCACCTTGTGAACCCAGTAGAGATTGAGCTGCTGACCCAGGTATATGTGGAAAAGTGCTAAAATCTGAAAAAAACAAGTGAGAAATAGTGAGCTTTATTTCTGCTGATCAACGTCATTATGAGTTCTGGATCTCTTACCAGTAGGAAAGTGATGTAGGTGATTCCCACGATGGTGGATGTGAGGATGGGGACTGTCGCATCTCTCCACTCTCCTGAACGGTTGTATACTGACCTGAAGTTTAGACAAACAGTACTTGATTCAATGCTGGTTACAAGAAAACCTTATGAAAATATTATGCATCATGGTGACAGCAAGTTCCTTCCATACAACGCTCTCATTTCTTATTGTTTTATGAAGATCCACACTTCTGTTAAAATGAAAATAAACCACATTTCAATCTGAAGATTTTCTGTATCAGGACAGCTAAAAAACCATTTGGTCTCCAATCCATCACTCCTACAGCAGTCACACATGTGATTAATGGTTTACTAACATCTGGAACATTTCCCACCTCACTTAAACATGCTCAGGTCACACCGCTGCTCAAAACACCTGCCCTTCCTCCAAATCATGTGGAGAACTACCGACCTGTCTCTCTCCTCCCATTTATGTCTAAAATCATTGAAAGGGTGTCCTTCAAGCAGGTCACAGAATACCTCTCACTAAACAACCTCCTTGACCCAAAACAATCTGGGTTCAAACATGGCCACTCCACTGAAACAGCTCTGTTAGCAGAGACAGAAGCCTTAAAAGAAGCCAGAGCGACTGCCAAGTCCTCAGTACCCATCCTGCTCGACTTATCTGCTGCATTTGACTGTCAACCATGACATTCTTTAGTCCATAGTGTAGCTAGAATAAACCCCAGGTTTTATAACGCTACAATAGCCTGGGCATCACAGGGAGAGCTCACTCCTGGTTTGAATCCTCCCTCACGGGTCGGTTATTAAATGTATCCTGGCTCAGTCACTCCTCTGTTGTGCACCACCTTACCACAGGGGTTTCCCAAGGGAATTCAGAATGTAATGAACTGGGACCACTTCTTTTTGCCATACACACCACCTCACTATGCCAGATCATTTGATCACATGGCTTCTACCACTGCTATGCTGATGACACCAAACTCTTCTGCCAGCAGAGTCAACAAGCCTTTGCGGCCATATCAGAGCTCCTTCACAGCGGGATGTGAAGCTTGTCAGTGTGTGATCACGATCAGTACCGCAGCAACACCGAGCTGATTCTGGTACAAACAGATAATAACAAGTAGAAAAAGAAAGGTGTTTTGAGCTGCTTTTTAAAAGACCACTAAGTCCACTGATCTCAGGCTCAGGGGGACAGAGGTCCAGAGTCTTTAGCCTGGTATGCTGCACAACCAGTAGGCTCTGATCCAGGCATGGACCGGCCATGTGGTGCACCAGGCGATGCCTGCTGGGCAGACGGTTATTTTGGTCCAGACTGGACCATAAGGGACCATCTGCATGGAGCCTGTAGCGCGCATACAGAGCACGGCTGTGAATCTCCGGTATGGAGAGCGCCTCACAAGCCATGCATCTTCCCATCGTATTACCCCTTTTCTTCTCGTGAGGAAAGCTGTGGATACTACAAAGTCATTATCCCACAATGCCTTGCGTGCTCAAAAACATGGCTTGCCCCAGACCTCAAAAATAGTACTAAAAAAGTTAAGATTGTGTAAATAAACAAAACATTTGTGGGTTTTAACTATGTTTTCATGTAGCGGAGATACTTTGTAACATTTTTAGAGCAACATGTCTTTATACCCGGGGTTCCCTTTAGATGGAGCAGATGAACAGGGAGATGAGTTTCCTTCCAAGCGCTTAACTTTTCAACAGTAATGCTTCAAGCTGTGAATATTAATCCAAGGAGTAGAGTATGACACAGGAACTGATTTAGTTATGACAGGACAGAGGTCCAGAATGAAGAGGCAATGATCATTAAAGAGGTTAGTTAGAGAATCAATGGGGATTAAATGCCGCAGAAAATCTATCACCAGTGCTGACATTCAGAAAACAAGAACTAACCAGATGGTGAACAGGAGACGGAGGCACAGAAAGAGACAAGTTAAAGAAAATACAGTGATCAGAAATATGAATGTGCTCAGAACAAACACTGTCACTATTCAAACCTAAGAAGGGTCCAGTTTTGCCCCTTGGTGTGTATGGGACCAGACACATGCTGGGTAAAGGCGTGGGTGTAGATTTGATATGGACGTGTCCCCACCAATACCATCACTGAACTGTCCTCACCATAACTTGATCCAAGGGTGCAGAAATAGCGCTGCATCCCCACTAATAATACGCTGCTGTGTGCGGACCTGTGTCCAGGTGAAGGAGGCGTGTCTGGCACCGAGCCACCCACAACTACGGCACCTGCCCTGGGTCTGGATGTGAACCGGGCTGGACTGGCCATCGGGCATCTTCCCAGTGGGCCTATGGTAACTTCAGGCCAGTCCGGACCATCCCGGATCTGAGAGGCTCGTTTTATTCTTCTCTTCCTGTTTCAGCTCTCCAATGTCAAGAGCAAATCTACACCACTGGGTAAATGTAAAATAGTCCTGTATCGGACCTTTTCCTTCTCTAACCTGCACTATTTACTTATTTTTTTATTTTTAAATGACAACAAAAATGACCAACTTACCAGTTGAAATCATTGAAATCATTCTGAGCCACTGACCAGAAGTAGGTCCAAAAGACGAGCAGAAGGAAAGAGTTGAACAAGACGATGAACCATCCACACTCCCACTGTGGAGGAAAACACAAGCAGCATTTAGTCAAATGTGACTAATAAACGATTACTTTTAACCTTAGGAATGACAGACATCAGTTATCTTTATTTTTATTTACATTAAGGATTGTGATGGATCATTTGAACAAATGTATTGTGAAAAAAAATCACCCATAAAGATGGAAAAATGAAGGAGATAATGTGGAAGCATTTCCTCTCCAGAGGACGTCCTGATCTAGACAGATTCCTTCCAAACCTTGATGATGGATTTAACTGAACTCCGGGAGATGTTCAGAGTCTTAGAAAGGTTTTTGTATCCATTCCCTGACTGATACTTTCTGATTTGCTTGGAGGTTCTTTTGTCTTCATGTTGTGATGATAGGCAGGAATACTGGCTAATCAGTGAATGAGCCTTCAGACAGGTGTCTATACTCTACGTGTCTGTAGAGGTGACCATGGCTGAGTGGCGAGAGAGATGGCCTCCCATGTGAGAGTGGGGTTCGAACCCCAGTCCGACCATGTCTCAAAGTATCCTTGGGCAAAATATTGAACCTTCAACTGTCTCCCGACCAAAAATGGATGCCCTCTGCTCCCTCAGGGACGGGTCAAATCCCCCCTTTCCTTTCCGTCATGCCTCTGCAGTCCAAACACAGGAGCCAGGGCATGTTTTTCTTCAAATTTAGATCTTGAATGTATACGTATGTACAGAATGTATTTTTGTAGTTTCTTTTTTAACAAGTCTCAGTTTAAATCATCAACAATCCTCAGGGAAACTTCATGTTTTTCTGACGCTGACACCATGTCATTTTTACATTTAAATGCAGACATTTAGAATAGTTCACATCAACAAGCTGTTAAGTTGTTGGGTTTTAACCCTTTTCTTTTCTGTATCCTGCTAACTCAGTGCACCAAAAGTACAGAGGTGAGTCTGTGCTGTGTTCAAGGACTCTTCCCTTCTGTAGTTAACAGGATTAAAGCTAATGCTATGTGAGGGGGGGAGGGGTACAACATGATATCAACACAACATCCTCCTTAGTGTTGATCAGCTTTACAGAACAACAAGCCTGGACTAAACGTTTACATAAACTCCTATAAGAGGCTACAGCAGAGGACAGGAACTTCAAATATATGAATACGTTGTTTGACAGGAAATAAATTAAAATATTAATATTATTAAAAGAAGGAATGCCCTTAATCTCACTGAAAATAGAAACTACCAAACTAGACATTTGTACGAAATAATGGGGATGTTAAACATTATTATCGTTACCTTAAAATACTTTTATTTAACATTATTATTACTTTATTGCCCCAAAGGAATAAAAAACTGCTAAAATAAACATTTTTTTCTTAGTGTTTAAAGGAATAAACAGATAATCTAACACTGTCTCATGGGCTTGTTATTTATCAATGCTCTAGATTTAATGTTTAAACATTATAAGGGTCTTTATTTTTGATAGCATTACTGCTAAGGCCACCCTCACAATGACCATGTAGCTCTTCTAAACCCCCTGGTGAACAGAAGGCACCCAGCTCAGAGGAGTCCTTCCCTCCACTGCTCAGGATGGGAGCTTTGGTTGAAGTGAAGATTTATTCCAACCAGCTGCTTCCTTCATATAAAGGAAATTTGACTAACTGGCCTTTTCTAGTCTACTGAATCTAATTAGATTACAACAATCGCCTCCATACAACTGATGTGAGTCTGGACCTGAAATGAACTGGATTTGTTGCTTTAGCACTAATTAGACTGTGAAGGTGGGCGATGTGGAAAAAATATCATGTTTCACAATTTGACTGAATAATTTACTGCCTCCTGTTGAGTCAACAGCCCTAAAACAATCTAAAGTAATATTTAGCTGAGCAACAAAATGTGTAAACAAGGCTTCAGTCGTCATGGAAACAGCTAATTATGCAGCAGGGCTATTCATAGTAAGATGATGTAACATTAGGGTCCGACGAAATCTGTTTTTTTGTCACCCAAATTCATTTTTCTGAATTCCACATTTTCATAAAGTGACTAATTATAAAAGGAATGACAAATCAAAGCTACAGGATACTAGTCTAACGACTCATATTTAACTTTAACAAATACAACAAAGTTCTGTAGTTGAGTGTTTTTGCAAGGTTTTTAAAAGTATTCATCATTTTCTTTTAAAGAACAAAACATTCTTTATGTGCAAAACAAAGAAGCTCATATCTCACATTAAAATTATTAACTCATCTTTGTGTCAAATAAAATTATTTTAGAGTTGAAGTCAACATGAAAATACATCTCATAAAGAAACAAAACCTGTAAACAGTAACAAGTTGTGCACACCTGCCTACTGAGTCTCAGAGAACACAGGGGGCAGGTGGATTTGACAGAAGCTGCTCTCGTGTTCTGGCAGTTTCAGGCATGTCCCTCCAGCAGGAGGTCTGAGAACGCCTGGGGGTCCCACCAGAGAGGCTGGTGGAGGTGGGTGGGGAGAAGACGGTATGGGATATCCTACCCTGGTGACCTGGACCTGAATAAGTGGAGAAAGCGAGGCGAATAACATTATTTGATCATTTGCTTTGAGTTTTAAATTGCACCTTAAACCTGAAACACAAATGCTTTAAAAAGTAAGAAAAAAAAGGTTAAAGTACCTCACATACATGATTCATATGAGAGGAAAGAAACTACTTCTGAATCCTGAAGTTGCATCATGTGAGTGGAGGAGGTGGGACAGAGCTTTAGTGTTGATTTCACTCAGAACATTCTGGCTTTATTCTCTAACACCTGAGGAAACCCATGGATATGTGCAGAGTTAGGAATAATCCCAAAGTCGATGTACAGGTTGAAACAAGTAAAAAATTCACTTTGCTTCAAGCAGCCATAGAAACCATGTTTTACATTTGCCATTTTGTGCCTGCAAATCATGTTTGAGCGCAAATATCCACCAGAATCAAGTAATCGATCATCGAGGTGTCACTGAAATCAGTTCTGACTGTTTGTGCATTTCTCTTTATCCCAGTAAACCATGTAGTAGAGGCTCCAGCCCACCCACCGTTAAGAGCAGACTGATAACTACACTAAGGCCTACCCAACGTTTGGGCCTCCACAGGCTGAAGGAGTGAGCATGTTAAGAGAAACAACTCAGTCAATGCTGTTTTGTTTTGGCCTAAAACAGAGAGGCTGAACAAAAGCTTCAGAGACTGTGACGAGTCCAAAAGGCTATTTTTAATTTTGCCGTCCTAAAGCTCAGTACAGCCAGAGCTAACTGTAAATAGCTGAGAGACGCTGATACAGTCATGATGGAAGAGTCCACCATCAGTCATGTTCATGAAATCCACAGTAATTCACACCTCTAACCCAGTGACTCAGTTTAAAAACCTACTTATTCCTAATTATTTTAAAGTCAGTTTGCTAACTTTGTCATTTCCTTTACCTCTAGTTGACCAACATGGTTAAAAGACAAACACAAGTTGACCCGTGAGTTACTGGTTTAAAGGTATCTGTGACCTGTCTGATGAAGAGTCTGAGAGTGTCTAGACTCCTGACCTGTCTAATCTAGTGTTGCAGTGATGTTGTTGGATTCTGTGCCATTGGGAAAGCTAACGAATTATCAGAGGATTGGTGGGAGGAGATAGCTGTACTTAATAAAACAACAAACAACAAAATAAAAAGATATCCAATAATGCCAATCAGCACCTCACTGTCCAGGCAGGTGGATAGACTGACCCAGAACAAGGCTGCAGGTCCTGATGCCATCAGTCCAGAGTCCTCAAGACCTGATCAGACTACAGTAGTTATGTGGGATTCTGCAGCACCTCTTCAACCTTAGCCTGACCCAGAAGGTTCCAGGTCTGTGGGAGACATCCTGTCTTGTTCCAGTTCCCAAGAAATCTCCTCCATCTGTCCTCAGTGACTATAGACCTGTTGTCCTAATGTCTCCCATCATGAAAGTCCTTCAGAGACTGTTATTGGTCCACCTGGATGATCAAACAGCTCCTTTCGGGACCCTCTACAGTTTGTTTATCTCTGTGAGGTTGGAGGTGAAGACGCCTTACAGACCTGCTTCAACAAGCCACCAGTCATCTGGACAAAGCAGCAGCTCTGTGAGGATCATGTTCTTTGATTTCTAAATTTAATCCAGTCTGATTTATTATGTAGAAACTCCAGAGACACAGGTGGATCCTCTACAATCACCTGGATTAAGGACTACCTGACTGACAGACCTCAGGTTGTGAGACTGAAGGGTCTGACCAGGTGGTCAGGAGCACCACAGGGAACTGAACTCTCAAGATTATCTGCAGAGACATTCTGATGACTCTGCAGTTGTTGGATGATTCTGAGATGGACAGCTTAGATGTAAACAAAACAAAGGAGATTATTGTGGATTTTAGGAGAAGCAGGAATACATCCAACACTTTGTCCATCATGGAGAAGAAGTGGAGATGGTGGAGGAATATAAAGACCTGGATGTTCACCTGGACAGCAGACTGGACTGGAGACAGTGTTTACAAGAAGGGACAGAGCAGACTGGACTTCTGGAGGAAGCGGAGATCCTTTAATGTTGCAGCAAAGCGTTACAGATGTTCTATCAGTCTGTTGAGGAGAGTGTGATCAGATCTGTAGTCACCTGTAGGAGCATCAGAACCAGGGATCAGCTGATAAAGAAGGCGGGGTCTGTTTTGGAGCCTCTGATTGGACAAAGGAGGACGCTTCATAAAATGAAGGACATGATGGACAACCCTGAGCATCCTCTACACAAGACAGTAACTCAACAACAGAGTCTTCAGTCAGAGGTTCTTCAGATCTGCTGGAACTCAGAAGATCCTTCCTGACCACAGATAAATCAAATCAAATCAAACTTTATTTATATAGCACCTTTCATGCCCCAGCGAGCAACACAAAGTGCTTGACAGATTAAAATGACCCATACGACCCACATTCCCTCCCTTTCCCACACATAGAACAATTATGACACTCTCCCCTCCCAGTCCACAACCCATTCCCAGGCACACATACACCCACACATACACATAAAAACCACAGTAAACACTATGTTGAGCTCAGATGGCTCCAGTAATGAGAAACACGCCATCTAGTGGGCACTCTGCCTCGTCAGCTGTAGAACCAGGTCAGCAGCCAACACACCAACCAAGGGCACCCGGGTATGGAGGGTGGCAACCCCCGCCACTGCCCGGGCCCTACCGGGGAGCGCCCGAGCCGCCACCGCCGACCACCGGTCCCAAGGCAGAGGGCTCCACAGAGGAAACACTGGAGGATTAAAATGCGTAGCATATAAAATAACGAGAACTTATATGAATAGTAAAATGACCAATACAATGTGAATAAAAAACTAAATAAATAATAATCAGTTAAATGCTAATCTAAAAAGGTGGGTCTTGAGTCTATTCTTAAAAACCTGAACGTTCTCTGCGGTCCTGAGGTCCTCTGGCAGTCCGTTCCAGAGGCGAGGGCCGTAATAACTAAAAGAAGCTTCGCCGTGGGTGTGTGTCCTGACTTTAGGGATGGCTAGGAGACGGCTGCCAGAGGAGCGCAGTGACCGCGAGGGTTCATATGGAAAAAGCAGTTCAGAAAGATAAGAAGGGCCAAGACCATTAAGACACTTAAAAACCATTAACAGTATCTTAAAATCGATCCTAAAACATACGGGGAGCCAATGCAGTGATTTTAAAACCGGAGTGATGTGCTCCCGCTTCCTGGTCTTTGTCAGGACACGGGCTGCTGAGTTTTGTAAAAGTTGTAGACCTGAAGTACTCTTCTTGGAAAGACCAGAAAGCAGGGCATTGCAGTAATCAATTCTACTGGTGATAAAAGCATCAGCGTCTCCGTATTGGCCCAAGAGAGAATGGGGCGGACTCTGGCGATGTTTTTGAGATGATAAAAACCTATTTTGGTGACGTTTTTAATGTGAGGGATAAAAGTCAGCTCAGAGTCAAAGATCACGCCCAGATTCTTAACTTTTGAGGAAGGATTAAAAGACAGTGATTGTAGTTTGGGTAAAGGTTTCTCTCTCTGGGCCTCAGGACCAATGACTAAAACTTCAGTTTTGCCCTGGTTGAGCTGGAGAAAGTTTTCTGCCATCCAGGATTTAATGTCTGAAATACAGTTAAAAAGTGCATCCATTGGCTGTGTGTCATCAGGAGACACGGAGATGTACAGCTGTGTGTCGTCAGCATAACTGTGGAAATTCACCCCGTGTCTCCTGATGACGCTGCCCAGAGGGAGCATATAAAGGTTAAAAAGCACTGGGCCTAAAATGGAACCCTGGGGTACACCACATGTGATGCTATAGACCCTGGAGAAACAGGTGTCCATGCTGACCATAAAAGTCCTGTCTGTGAGATAGGAAGTGAACCATCTATGAACAGCACCAGAGATGCCGATCTGTTTTAGACGGGTTAAAAGAACAGTGTGGTCTACGGTATCGAAGGCAGCGCTTAGATCCAGCAGAACCAACACTGTCGCCCTCCGAGCGTCAGAATTTACTCTAAAATCATTTAAAATCTTCAGAAGGGCCGTCTCGGTGCTGTGGTTCACTCTAAAACCAGACTGAAATTGCTCTAGGACATTATTAGTGTTAATAAAATCGTTGAGTTGGCTCAACACAAGCTTTTCTAAAATTTTGCTTAAAAATGGCAAGTTGGACACCGGTCGGAAGTTGTTTAAATCATTAAAATCTAAATTACTCTTCTTCAACAGAGGTCTCACCACTGCCCGTTTAAAAGCAGCAGGAAAGACCCCTGTCTGAAGGGAGCAATTCATCAGAGTTAAAATCCATCCATCCATCCATCCATTTTCTGTAGCCGCTTAGTCCTCCACAGAGGGTCGCGGGGGGAGCTGGTGCCTAACTCCAGCAGTCAGGGGGCGAGAGGCGGGGGACACCCTGGACGGGTCGCCAGTCCATCGCAGGGCCACACAGAAACAAACGAGACAAACAACCACGCACCCACTCACACCTAAGGACAATTTACCAGCCCAATTAGCCTGACAGTCATGTCTTTGGACTGTGGGAGGAAACCAGAGTACCCGGAGGAAACCCACGCACGCACGGGGAGAACATGCAAACTCCACGCAGAGAGGCTGCAGAGCCGGGATGCGAACCCACGACCTCCTTGCTGCGAGGCAACAGTGCTAACCAACTGCGCCACCATGCAGCCCAGAGTTAAAATCTCATTTTTAAAATAATCATAAAATTGTTTAAAAAACCTTGTGGGAATGGGGTCCAGAACACATGTGATCGGCCTGAAGATAGAACCTGCTTTTTTTTTTTTGATGTTCTTTGTTTTGAAGAAACTAAAATTAGAAGTTGTTACTAAATGTGTTACTATGAGTTACAAAAACATCTTCTTTCCCTCTGGGATTGATAAAACATTTTTGATACCTTGATGAGAACCATAAGTACTGCTTTACTTTAATTAGAAGAGTCAGTAACAGTTGCATTTCTTTAATTATGACATCTACTTATCTTACCTTGGAGCTGTTGTCTTGGGAACGCTGGTAGCGTTTCCAGCGGCAACCATAGATCCCAGTGACAAGAGACAGAAAGACCTGCTTCTCATAGATCTGTAAGGGTTGGTGTTTCACCATGCTCCTTCAGCTTCAAAGCACCACCAGTCCATTTACATGCCACACACGACTGGGATCCCTGAACAAAACAAAGGTGGCATTAAAGTTCACCCCAAAAGTC
The DNA here is from genome assembly GCA_006937965.1 of Callopanchax toddi. Taxonomy (NCBI): domain Eukaryota; kingdom Metazoa; phylum Chordata; class Actinopteri; order Cyprinodontiformes; family Nothobranchiidae; genus Callopanchax; species Callopanchax toddi. The sequence goes on along the minus strand of SSNR01000249.1, from coordinate 110,208 downwards.
ACTGACTTTACCGTTTATCTACATGCTGAGCTGGTAATGTGCATGTATCTTGACCTAAAAATATAAATCTGTTGACATCACTGTGGAGTAACAACACTCTCAAAAACAGATCAGATCATTACTCAGTTGTGACTTGTGTCTGGAGCAGACATAATGACATGGTGCAAGTTTAACAGTCTGACTCAGCCTCAGGCCAGAGGTCTTACAGTGGTGGAAAAGATGATCAGTAGTCAGAAGACCTAGCCTACCTAGAGTCAGGACAAATGTCCTGGTGAGACATTAAACTGTCAAATAAGGCGTACAGAATCAAACACCAGCTGTTGATTCAAGACAGATCCAGTGGACTCAAGTTCAATAGTTTTGAACTGATTTTAGTTTAAATCTTCTTTGGGATTTTCACATATTAGTCAAAAATGCCACAAAACAATCCACTTGTTCATACAGAAACTGCTCAAAATATATGAAAAACCTGCTATTCTGATGAAACACACACACACACACACACACACACACACACACACACACACACACACACACACACACACACACACACACACACACACACACACACACACACACACACACTTTCATCTCACCATGTCTCAGGTCCTCTACCAGAGGTCTGGGAGCTTGAGGGTTCTTCTAACTGTACCTAGAGCCACACTACTCACTAGTCCTCAGGCTTTTCTTTACACTACTAGAGAAACTGAAGCCAAGAGAATATTCTTCATGGCTCTATCCAAAGTCCAACCTTTCATGAATTCCTGGCAGTGCAGATGAACCAGCTGCTAATGGACAGTACCCACCCAGAATGGTTGACCCAAGACTGGACAGTTCTGATTATGAAAGACCCTCTAAAACAGGGATTTCCTTCCAATTTAAGCTAACCACAACATGGATACAACACCAGAGGAGCAAAGCACCAGCTGCTGGTTGACAGAACCGCTGCTCGAGACTGAAAGACCAGACACACAAACTGTGAACTGCCTGGATTAACTACAAGAAACCCTGTGACTCAGGGTCACACTCATGAGTCCTGGAGTGCTTGGAAATGTAAAACATCAACAGGACAAAAAAGGCCTCCATCTAGACCGCAGTAGGAATGTGGTAGACAACTCTTGAAGCTAATTCAAAGCCAACTCCACAAATTAGCATCAAGTGCAGCATTTACTCTATGTCCACTACTGTTCTGCCTAAACCCCCTCAGTCAGATCACCTCAGAGAGTGGCTACAGAAACCAGTTCCAGAGTGGAGCGGTCATCAGCCACCTCATGAGTGAGACATTGTCTCACTGGTCCACCTCACATAGATGTATAATAATAATAATTTATCCTTTATTGATCCCCTTGGGGAAATTCATCTCTGCATTTGACCCATCCTCATTGTTTGAGGAGCAGGACTGCCAACTCAGAATGGCGCCCAGGAGGCGGTTGATGAAGAAATACCAGGCTTGAAAGAGGAAATAGAGAAGTTCTAGGAAGTTCTAGGAAATCGAGGCCTCTGTAGTGTCTGCAGGCATCAGAGCACTTGGGGTTGTAACCCCTAAACACAGAAAATGGCTGCAACACATCTGAGGAACACATCAGAGGTCTCCTAACCAGAAGAGAACAGTTCTAAACAGTTAAGAACCCTGAAGGCTTCTGGTAGATGACCCAAGCTTGATGAGAAAACTGCAACCACCCACATGGAATAAAGCGTGAGATGGAAGTTTTTACCCAGAGAGATAAGGGCTGTATGGTTTACTGGCCAACAAGCTCGGACTAAACAAACTGCTCTTTAGTTTTTATCTCTGAGGAGATATCCCAACATGGCAGGAGGCCACGCTGGACCTGTTTCAGGCTGTTTACAGCTGAGCAGCTGGTTCTAAATCACAAGGTTTTAACCAGCAAAAACACAAAAGAAGGAAAAGAGATTTTAGGATGACACTTTTAGGTCCAGTTCAAAGCAGGTTTGATGCTTCCTACTTTACTTAGCTAACTGCTGCTTTTCCTCACAGTCTGCTTCAGTAAGACTGAAGGAGAAAGAAAACCAGTGGCGTCTCGTCATGTAGGGCCGGTAGGTCCCGGCCCCACCAGCCACCAGATGGCGCTGTGGGGATCAGTGGGAAAGAATAGTTCGTTTTTAGACTAATACTGCATAAAAACCCATTCTGTTACTAAGATATTCTGTTATAAATATTTGTGTAATCATATCTAAGTCTTTGCTTTGATACTGACAAGCTAAGGAGGTTAAATCCTCTTGAAATCCTGGTGACGGGCCGGCCCCTCACAGCCTGTCTAAAAGACGAGCATCTGAAAATCACTGTGCGCAACACGCTCTCAATAAACACACACGGGGCACGAAGCGTTGGGCCCAAACCCAGACCATCCAATGAAAACACTGGAATATCACACGTGATGTTACCTTCACGTTCGGTGGGAAAGCAGAGCTTCTCAATCTAGTGTTGTTTAGCTCATGAGCTACCAGGACAAAAAGACAATTCGAAGTAGATTTTTAAAAATGATTTGCATCTTTTCTTTTAAAGAAATGAACAACGCTGGTGAGTGAACCTTTATTTGCAATTTCATGTATAAAATAGTAAATTAGATTTAGATTAAATTGCATTTTAATGTCAAAGTTTGTGCTACAGTAATATATTTGAGTTGTGCCCCACCTAACATATGATGCCAGAGACGCCACTGAAGAAAACATATTTAAACATTCAGTTTTGTTTTAAGCAGAGGATTCAGGTATGTTTGGTTTTGAGGGGAAAACAAATTTTCAAATAGCATTTCTTTCTATGCTAAACTAAGCTCTATGATGTCACGGCGTGAGTCGTTTCTGCTCTGTGGACTAATTTGTCATCACTCAGTAACTTTCATCAGTGTTAGTTTAGAAGGAATCGCTGAATAAATTCTATAAAGTTTCTTAATTAAAACTTGGCGATTCCAATCCAATATCGATACTTTGCTCAAAAACTGTATGTTTGGGAAATGAAAATACAAAAGGAATGTATTTCACATTTATACAAACACTTGCTGAATTGTATCTATATTCAGCTGTGTGTAACACATTTTCAATTCCTTGTTCATGTAAGAAACTCTTAAGCAAGACTCCTTTTTAGTGCATCACTATTTTGCGTATCACTGTTCACTACACCACTCTATTCACGTGCTGTCAGGATCTGTAAGGACGAGGTATACCAGATCTTTAAATGACAAAGGTCCAGGAAGGCTTCAGGCCCAGACAGTGTCTCTATCCTGCCTGAAGGTCTGTATCAGTTGGACCACATATTCACAACAATCTTCAACACATCACTGGAGCTATGCAAAGTCCAAATGTTCCTCAAAAGCTCCACCCAGTCCCCAGAAGGAGAAAGTGGAAAGGGGGACTATATATTCTTCAGTACAACGAATTTGTTCTCTGCATTTGACCCATCCCTGAGGAGCAGAGGGCAGCCATTTTGATTGCGCTGGGAGGCAGTTGAAGGTTCAGACAGTTCAAACAGGTTGGTGGATGATACGGTCAGCGTGAGGCTGCATCACATCCTGCAACATCTCAGTGCAGCAGCAGGGATGGACTGTATACCAGGTTGACTTCAGCTCAGCGTTCTCCCAGAAGTCCTCCAGTCCACACTGTCCCAGATCTCTGTCCCAGCCTCCACTTGTCAGTGGATCACAAACATTGTGACAGCCAGGATACAGCAGGAGAGGATGAAGAAAATAACATTTGGTACTCAGTCCCCCAGGGATGTGTGCTGTCCCCATTGATTTTCTGCCTTTGTACAAACTGAACCTCCGGTGATCCATCTGTCAGTCTTCTGAAGTTTGCAGATGACACAACAATCATCAGCCTCATCTGGAGTGGTGATGGTTCAGCAATCAGACAGAGCAGCTGGTCCTCTGGTGCAATCAGAAGCTCAACACTCTAAAACCTTTGGAGATAGCGGCAGACTGCAGGAGGAGCCCCAACCATCACCATTCTCAACAGCACTGTGTCTGTGGTGACCATGTTCAAGTTTCTGGGTACCATCATCACCCAGGACCTGAAATGGTCGGTCAACAAAAATGCAGTCATTAAGAAGGTCCAGCAGAGGATGGACTTCCTGCTGCAGCTCAGGAGGTTTACCCTGCCACAGCAGCTGCTGGTTAGTTTTCACCTCTCCGCTCTGGTAGGCACTACAGGACACTGTACCGTACGCCAAAACCACAAAAACAGGCAGATTCAACATCCATAGTGCAGAAAAACAATCAGTCATGCTTTTACAATGTAAATATTACTTCTATGTAAGTATTCTGTGCCTGTCTAAGAGTGTGTTGTTTTGAAAGTGAGACCAGAGTCACATGAGATACACTATATGGTATAAATTATGAATGGTAGCTGTCTGTTGCTCACCCTCCTCCCTACCACCTGAGAAGTTGTTGATGCTGATTTTTATGTTGGACTGGTCTCCTTGTGAGTTGTTTTGGTCAGATGAAGGAAGGTGTGAATTAGACTGAAACTGCCTGGGGATCAGGATCAGAGCTGCACTGACAGAAAGATTTATAACAGGGCTACTCCGTATGCAGCCTTCCTGTTCCCCCCAAGCCGTCATTGTTTCACACAATCCACCGCGAGTCAGCGCGGCGCCTCCTGTGCTGCTCCAGGATGTGGAGCTGCTCCAGGATGTGGAGCTGCAGCAGTTCTATACACACAACCTGCACCGTCACACACCGCTTCAGGGCATCGGACCAGAGACTCAGAGGTTGCAGAGTGTATCCTGGACACAAGCAGCAGATTGGACTGAGTGACTTTTCATTAACCCTGTAAAGGTCAGATTAGTACAGACTGGCTCAAGAGAAAGATAAAAATGAAATAGAGTGCCTTAATAAAACAATGGACAAGAACAATTAAACACACTAGTCTTCTAATTGTGTCTGTTACATATGAAAACCTAACAGTGAAGTTAGAAAACGTCCCTACTTCTCTAAAACACGGTTTATACGTTGTGTCTGTTGTTTAGTTTAGTTGTCCTGCTGGTCTCCAGGCTGTCTGTCTGTGATGGGTGTGGACTGTTAGCTGACTTATGGCCAGTTCGTCCTCCACGAGAAGAAAGAATTTTCTTCTCGCTGGGGGTCTGCGAGAACAAAATTACGTCATTTTGTTCTCGCAGACCCAGTTCGGCAGCGCTAACGGATTGTTCTTGTGCACATCAGCCGAGCCGAACTTTGTTTGGCAGGATGTCCGAGAACAACTGCTGTGATTGGTCAGAAAGGGAGGATGAGCGTGGTTAGTGCGGTTAGCCGTTGACGTTTTTCTCCGGCGCCTGCTGTGCTGCTTTGTGCGGACGGACCCGAAGGGTCACGGTCTGGATCGACCCAAGCTAGGAGGACCAGCGCGGACCGCGAGGGTTTGCGCCGGAGACCCGTATACCTCCGCTCCTCACGTAGCGAGGACAGATCGTTTTAAACTGCACACACACACCCTCCCCTCCACACACACACCTGATACGCACACCTATATGACACATTGCTGAAATAGTTCGACAACTGAGTTCTCGTGGAGTATAAGTGCTCCCTGCCGAAACAAACTCTTTTCTTGTTCTCGCAGAGCCCCAGCAAGAACAAATGTCTTTCTTCTTGTGGAGGATGAATAGGCCTTTAATGATGTACTGAACAGTGATGTAGAAGGACCAGTCCATTACTGTCCTGTTGACACCCAGACTCCTTTAACCCACTTTCCTCTCATTAACCAGCTGCTCACCTGAGAGGATTTCACTACTCCTCCTGCTTACTCTCCAGCTTTCCAGGAAGTGTCAGCAGAGCTACAGAGCAGCGCTCCTGTGTTAGAGCTCAGTGCACAGTTAGAACTAACAATATCATAATCCCCAAAGCCTCAGCCCCTCAACAGACACAGAGCCTCTTCCTGACTCGGCTATTATTAGCATTCCTCTCAATCACTGTCACCTCTTCTTCTGGAACTCACTCCACCATGAATCTTATGAACTCATGCATTAATGATATCCTTAATCTCTGAGTGCTCCGGCCTAAAATAGAGCTCCCAAACACCCCCTCCACCGAGGAGGCAGAGGAGAAACTCAATAAGGTAACTATTTGTTTAAAATAAATGTAATAAATTTACTTGGACAAATTTATTTTATTACTTGTAACAAATTGAATCCATTTTTTTTGTTAGACCCCCGTTTCTTTTTACAGTGCATCAACCCACCGCTGCTGTCAGCTGTGGGAGGCATTCCAAGTGATTTACACCAGACAGATATTAGTGATGCTGCTCTGAGATCAGCACGCAGATAACGATGGAAACGGGTGGACTGATGTGTCTTCTAATCACATTTGAGGGACAAAAAGGCAGACCAATGAAATTAAAGCTCAGCCTGTTTGCTTTGTGAAGATGATGATGTCATCAGACTCATCCAACATAAAAAAAAACATTTCCTGAAGTTTTCCTTCCACAGCTGAGCTTATGGGCAGAAATCAGAAACTCTGTGATAATCATTTCCAAACCAAATTACACTAACTCAGATTCAATCTGAACAAAGTGAATTCAGACATACCTGATTCTAAGCCAGTTTCTGATGGCCCCATAGGAGCTTCAGCTGTAAATACAACGTAGCTCAATAGTTTAATGCAACATCTGAAGGGAAACACTCTACCTCAGGATAAATGGCTTTCATCAACCTGATCTGATGGGATTTGGCACCAGATCAAGATGAAGTCCAACTGGTTGTAAATACTATTTAACTCAACTCATTTGACCACATTTTAAAAGCTGCATTGGTCACATTTAGCATGAAAACAATCTGAACTTTGCACATTTAGAACTTCAACATTTACATTTCACCACTTTTAATATTTTACGTTTTGACATTTAGTATTTAAACAGCTCCACTGGACCATATTTAGCATATTCACAGACGCATTTGACTAAAGTTAGAATCTTAACATCTACATTTATCATTTTAATTTTAACTCTGTTAGCATCTGAACGGCTAAATTATGTCACAATCTGAGTTAAAGAATTTACATATTGCCATATTGATCAGTTCATTTGCTGTATTTAACATTTTAACAGCTATATTTGACCACATCTCAGTCATATTTTCCATATTTTGCATTTAAACACATTTAGTATTATAACATTTAGGTGCTGCTACATTTGACCACATTGAGCTTTTTAACTCGTCTGAATAATAACAACAGAGGTTTTTAAGTTATTAACTAACAATATCACATCTACTTATTGAAACATAATTCAAACTAATACTACTTAAAGTCAAATCAAAACAACAGCCTGGATTTTACTCTGATGAATGACTTGTGTTATAATGAAGTCACATATTATCTGGGAACTTCGAGGGGATCTCTTCACCCCAACAGGATTCTTTTACTGCATCTGAATTCATATTAAATATTATTATTATATATTATAAAACATCATGACTGACTGATTCTAGAGGGTCCAACACTCACCTGTCCTCTGTTCCTATCAGACTCGGGCTGCTGGTGAAGTCAGAGGACTGCTCTTTCCTCAGACGCTCCCATCCTCAGAGGGGCTGAAAGTTTCACGCACGCACAGCGGAGACCTGTTGCAGCGCCAGCGCCTGACAGGCAGAACTCTCAGGTTTTTCTCCTTGAATAAAGATGAACCAGCCTAAACCATCTCAGCTGAGCTCCAATCCGCCTGGCGCGGCATGGGTGGGGTTAAAGACTACACTGTAAAAAATCCCCCAGCAGCAGCTGAAGCCTTAAGCCCAGGATCCATCCTCTACCTGGAACACCCAGATTTACTCAATGAGCTGAAGCTTTTATCCTGAACATTTCTGATCGTTTGCAGCTGACCTTCTGTCAGTCAAACTCAAACAAATAGAGCTGCTGTTTGATTTAAAGTGTAGAACAGGGTCCATGCAGCCATTGCATTTCATGGTGGGGAGAATTTAGTCTTCCAGTGCAGATGGTGAAGCTGTTCAGTTAAAATATTGGAGTTTTTTTTCTTATCAGCATAATCCGACCCACAGATGGTTTCACTTCCTGTATGAGAATCCAAAATGTGCTTCTCTACAAATCACACTGCTCACGTCTAATGGTTTAAAGACTCGTCTTATTGCAGGGAATTTGTCTGGTTTTTGGACATCTCTTTCAGATTTTCAACAACAACCTGAATCCCAATAAAATTCTGTTAAAGCTGCTAAATCCAAGTCCTGTTCAAAGAATTCTGCATGTTTGGCTTCATGAAAAAGGTGAATGTAAAGACATGCACTAGATGTTTGGGTTGTTGATAGAGAGGAATCGGCTCTTTGTCTTGTGTTCTGTCGAATTTACAGGTGATGAGTTAGAAGTTCTTTAGAAAAAGTTTTCATTGAGCAGTAATTCCTCACAGTCACAGCAAATCATGGCTCTGACACAACTTTAAATATCAGACACTTTGTGCTTTTGAATCGTGACGTGTAGGAGCAACAGCAAACAGGAAGATCTGACCAGAGCTGAATGAAACAAGGACATACAGTATGTGGAGGGGCAGGTGATCAGGGGATGAGGAGCAGCTGGGTAGATTCACTGATGGAGGACATGTGTGCAAAGTGCTGAAAGACTGGAGAGCTGAGGGAAAACGATGTAAAGTGACACTGGGAAACAGAACTTCAAGACTCAAAAACACAAAAAACCAGACAAGACCAGAGTGACGCTAATAGGTGAGGAGCTCCATCATCTAAACCGGTAGTATCTAATCCTGGTCCTCAGGGTCAGAATCCAGCATGTTTTAGTTTCCTTATTCAAACACACCTGATTGAGTGGTTGAATCACCTGTTCTTCATGCCATCAAGCTCTGCAGAAGACATTTAGTCACCCAATGACTGAAATCAGGTGCTGAAGTAGAGACACCTCTAACACTCCAGGACCAGGACTGGACACCTCTGATAGGGGGAGAGAAAATAGTTTGTCATGAAAAACATTTTCTTTGTATTTTTGTTAATTTAATTCAAAAACAACCTTTCCAAACTAAAACTCAACATTTAATTAGAGGAAATCAAGTCACCTCCTATCAACAACCCAACATCAGACTCGATGAGGAAGCAGGTGGATGTTGATCAGAAGGTCAGTGGTTCAGTCCCTGGGGTTCCAGCAGACCATGGGTCCATGGGGACAAAAAGAATGAATTGTTGATTTTAGTGTCATTATTGAGTAAATCTGAATAATTTCTAAAATGTTTTCAGATTAGTGAAAACAACTGCTACTTTGAGCCCATACTGCTCTCCTTCCCTTCATAATTACCGTGTGTGTAAGTGTTCATCACATCCAGCCATGACTGCATAAAAACAGGCCAACAGATCGAGCAGGTGAGTAATGCCTTGAGATCTATTCCAGGCTCAGCAGTCACAGATTACCGGTTGTCTTGGGATAATTACGTCAGATCCTTTTAATCCCAAACAGTGAAGGTCCTTCAGCTCAAAGTTCTCCAGCAGGTGACAAAGCTGATCCAAAGGTTGTGTTTTGTTCATAAAACTCAGCTGATCATATGCAGCTAATATGACAGCATTTAGTTTGTAGATGTACCAGCAACAAGCACCTCTACAGAGTTCACCTCTTAACAGCTAAAGGCAGGTCTTTGGTGACCTCTAGTGGCAGCAAGATGTACTGCAATCTTTCATCTCTGTAAAGACTGTTTGCAACCACGTTTCCTCAAAAGCTGAAGGAAATGAGATCTCAGACCATTAACAGCTGACCAGAATAAAACAGGTTCCAGTGGGTGAAAGGGATCAGAGTGAGGAGATAATAATTAGAACGTTAGTTTGCTGCAGATCCAGTCAAACTTGTAATCTGACTGAAGAAAACCTCACACTCCTCAGTCAGCGGAGAATCTGTGAGAAATCATGGATCATATCATCTCTTTTATATATGCATGTGGAATTTGAGATTTTAAGTATATTTCTCATTCTTTAAAGGAAAATTAAGTTTGGTGATCAGGACCTCTGAGTCTAAGGCCTTGTTCATTGAAAAGGAAACAGTTGATCACCAACTCCTCTGTCAGGAAGCAGAGAGAGCTGAGATGAAAGACAAAACTCTCGATCTACCAAATGATCTACAGTATAATTGTGTGTGTGTGTGTGTGTGTGTGTGTGTGTGTGTGTGTGTGTGTGTGTGTGTGTGTGTGTATACTCCATAGGAGTGTTCAATAGTTAGTGCGAGGAGCCACAAAACTGCCCCCCAAGAGTAGACCTGAGCCCCAGACATCCAGAGGCCACCCAGAGTACGAGAACCCCAGGAAGACCATCACAAGAGCAGCTGTAACCACCCTCACCTGCCCCCCGGAGAAGTGCCCACAGGCCCCACCAGCAACTGCTCACACCAGGGCAAATCCAGCTCGGACCAGAGACCCAAGACCCAAGGGCACACTGGCAGAGATCTGACAGGGCCACAGGGCCCAGATCCCACCAAGCAGTCACTGCAGCAGATGCCCCAGCACCAGCCCTGGACATCAAGACCCACCGACATGCCAGTGGACAAAGGCACCACCCACTGGCAGGCAGGGCCGGTTCTGGGCATAGGCTGATTAGGCAATTGCCTAGGGCGCCCTCTGCTGGAGGGGGCGTCAAATTGTCCCTTAAAAATAATTTTTTAAATTTATTTTGACAAACTGCTGGACACACCATTCATCTCATGTAAAGAGCAAAGTAAGTAATAAATAAATAAATACATAAAGTAAATAAATAAATAAAAAAGCACAACTTTTGCTGCATGAACAGTCAACGTGGCGCCTCATGGCTACCTGCTGCTGCTGCTGTGATCAGGTAAGGTGGGGGAGAGGCGCGCTGCGCGCATCTCTCCGTCCGGTTGTTTATTGATAATCAGTGTTGGGAGTAACGACTTCCAAAGGTTATTAATTACTGTAATGCATTGCTTTTTTTCGGTAACGCAGTAATGTAAGGCATTACAGACAAAAAGCTGTAATATTTTAACGTCAGTGCGCGTTACAGTGCACGTTTAACCCGGATTGAGGCGGTGGGTTCTTCAGAGGAGAAACGTCACTCAGCGAAAAATGTGGTCAGAGAGAGCAGAGAGGAGTAAATCTGCAGCCAGTGAAACAAGTCCGGTTCTGTCCGGTCCGAAACTCATGCGTGGTTCGGTTCGAAACTCGGTCCAGAGGGAAAACGCGGCCCGAGTCGTGCGCGCTCACGGCATCCAAGGCCTGTTAAGACATATGAGCGCATGCAGCGCTCCGTAAACTGAAGCGAGCAAACTGAGAAGAAGTTTCATGATAAAGAGTCACTCTGTTATTCACGTCAGAAGTTGGAGAGTTCACTCTCTCGCCCACTGAGCAGAGGAAACACGCGTCATGCAGCCTCTGCTGCAGGAGGGAGGAGCGGACAGGTGGAGGAGAAGCACACAGGTGGAGGTAGGAGTCAGTCAAACTAATGAATAAGGAGCTTGTGCAGAGAGATATATGTTTATAGATTTAAATATACTGTATATAGATATGATGGAATAATATATGGATAGGTAGGGATATGAGAGATATGGAGGATGGATGGATGGATGGATAATAAATGATGGATGGATGGATGATAAATGATGGATGGATAGATAGATGGATGGATGGGTTAATATCCATATAGTTGTATATCTCCATGTATCCATCACATCACCTTCCACTGGATGTAGATTGAGCTCATTACATGGTCAAATCCATATTTACAGTTATTTTGATGAGAGTAACTAAAAGTATTACAAAAGTAGTGTAATGCCTTACATTTAAAAACAGTAATATTGTAATGTAAGGGATTACTTTAAAATGACAGTAACAAGTAATAAATAATGCATTACAGTTTTGAAGTAACTTGCCCAACACTGTAGATAATGTATGATGAGTCTGTGACGTTGTCAGTGATAGCACCTTGTTAAAAGTCGCTGGCAGAATGAAAAGGCAAAGCAAGCCCTCTGGGGCAGCCTTCAGGAAACGAATAAAGGAAGAGGAGGAAAAACGGGCCCAAAGTAGAGGTATTTAATTAATATACATGAAATTGTGAACATTTTTCCTGGACCATCATTTAGCAAGTTAGCTAGACTAAAGGGCTATCATGCTGTTGTGCCCCCTACTTATTATATGAATGAATGTCATCAGTTCAAGTTTATCCAACTTTAGTACATTGCTTACTACTTAGCATTTGCAAAAGTTACGTTGTTTCTTTTCTGGGCAGTAGGGGGCGCCAAAATCATTTTTCGCCTAGGGCACCATTCAGCTCAGGGCCGGTCCTGCTGGCAGGAGGTGTGGCAGGGAAAAGGAAAAGAGTTTATCACCAACTCCTCTGTCAGTGTGAGATAGAACTGTGATGAAAGACAAACCTGTCAAACTACCAGTCGATCGATGTTCTAAACCTTAGCTCTGGTCATGAGCTGTTTGCATGTGTTTCTCTATACTGAACAGGGACAGAAGGATAAAGGCACATTCTGGATCTAAACACATCAGTGCTTCAGGAGGATTTCAGTGTCAGGGGTCTGCCTCTTTTCTGTCCTGCCATGATCATTTGACATATAGTACTTTACAGTACTATTTACTTTATAGTACTAACAACTACCACAGGCTGCCTTTTGGTACATGGAAGTACTGACAGGGTATTTGAGTGTTGTAGAGGATCAGCTGCAGGTTTATTCATCACTCAATAAAAGTTCATTTTGATTTATTCTTGAAAAATGTGAAAGTTGTTTTTTTTGGTGGAGAATGTAACAAACAGTAAAAAGTATAAATAAATGAGCCAAAAGTCTGAGCATTTCATTTCAACCTGTTTTTATCATCTACAAAACGATCCAGTGATCATTAGAGGACACGTCTCTGTCACTGGCAGGCGGTGAGACGGCTACAGCTGGATCGGAGTCGGTGAACTCAACAGCAGCCAGGCTGCAGAGTGATGATCAGCTCAAGGTCATTTCTACTTCCTGTTAGGTCGATATGCTCAACCTGCTGGTTGTGTCTGAGGTGTGACGCCGGACTGAATGTGGCCCATCGAGAACTTACACAGCAAAATCAAAAGTGTTAAAATTACAGTGTTGGTGTTGTATGTTAAACATAGAGTGTTATTTCAACACTTGTTTAGATTAACCCAACTATGTGAGAGTTAAGTCCTAAAAAGAGTTGGTGTTAATCTGGAGAGTTTAATCTAAGCAACACTATGTGTTAAATTTAAAATTAACACCCAACAGAGTTTCTCCCAGAATTCCAATATCATTTGCCTAAAAGAGCGGGACACAGCATTTTCAGGTGGACTCTTCAGTGTGTAGCTGACATCGTGACAAGGTAAGTCCAATTTTAACATTAGCATGTTAGTTGCATGCTGTATTTGGTGGGCACCTTAATGTTCCTTCTGTACAAGAATATTGATAAATGTACTCAATTTGCTTAAACCTAAGTACTCATTTGTACAACTGGACATCTTTAGGTTAAAACTAAAGAGATGTAGCAGCAGTTTATGCTTGAATGTACTTTAGGGACATTTTTGGAGCATGTAGTACTTTTTGAGGTATATGTTTTTAGTTTAAAGCCCTAAAATGTAATTTTAAATGAATTACATTATAAATACATTTACATAAAAGTATATTTGTCTGCATCATATACTTCTATAAGAGCATAAAAATATAAATCTCCTGTTAAAGAACATTTAGAAACTGATTAGTTTGTGATCGAGATGAGTTGTGAGTTAATGAGACCATATACCATTGATTAATTAAGAATTTTGATCAATTAACAGTACTAATTTATACACACATAGATATATATGTGTGTGTATTAATTTGTTCATACAATTTTATAAATACATACAAACATATTTATTATTATATAAATTATTATTGATATTATTTATTGATTAAAAATGAGATAAAGAATGAAAACATAAGTTCCAATTTTTTAAGCCTTATATGGAGTTGTGATGACATCATAAAAGACAACATTCAAGGCCCCGCCCACTGCCTTAGTTATGTCATGTCATGGGATTTCCCCTTTGCCTTTGATCTCCCAACAGATAAAAGGTCGTAGACACACAGAGCTCTCATTTCAGATCTGGCTTGAGTATCGAGCAGTCAAAACGATTTTGTTGCAGACGTTAGTGACTTAAGTCTACCAAAATGCCGTTATTTTCAGTAAAATCGTTGGTTACTAAAAGTTTTACTTTTGTAAAAAAATGCCTGTCAAAGATTAAGAGGAAGAAACGACATTTTGCCAAACCAGATCTTACAGAGGTTCAAAATCGGACTAAAGAAGAAAACGTTGAACTCCAAAACGTTTTAAAAGACCAGAAATCAGCTGTTTCTGATCAAATTAGCTGTGAGAATCAGAAATCAGCTGTTTCTGATAAAACTAGCTGTAAGAAGAACAAGAAATCTACTGTTCCTGATGAAACCAGCTGTGAAAACGAAGTAAGAACTGTCGACCATCCAGATCCTGCGGAGACCTTCTGCCGTTTCTCAAACTGGTCTAATAATTGTTGGATGAATTCTATGGTGCAGGCCATTTTGCACCTTAAAGCTGTAAAATCAACCCTGACTAGCCTTTCCCCTGAAGCTGTCAGACGTCCACCAGCAATTCCATCATTTTCAGATTTAGTTCTCAAAGCATTGAAGAACCCAGGACGGAAGTTCTCCGAAAGAGAAATCATTCCAGTTCTGACGGAAATAAGTCAGACCATCTCTTCAATAACCAAGGGGGAGCAGAATGATATTGAAGATTTTGTGGAGCCGGTCCTGAAATGGTTGGACAACTGTGGAGTTAAATCAACTCTGAAGGTGAATCGAATAGGTTACTGCCACAGCTGTCAAAGAGACGTATCCACCAACACTGAAATGGGACATACGTGTTTCCTGCCATTGCCAAATATGAGGGACTCCATCAGTTCACTTCTAAACCGTCTTTGGAAGGAAGACTACACGGTGACGAGGTGTGAAGTCTGCAGCAGCAAGATAATTAACAGGATCCACTTTAATTCTCCTGATCTGATTGTTTTATATCTGGCAAGAAATATCTTACCAACGAAGGACAGACAACCAGTTCTTCCAGAGGCAGCCTTTAATATACCAGTCTCAACTGGAAGAGAGACGTACCGCCTGTCTTCTGTGATCTGTCACAAAGTTTTGTTTAAAAATATGGAACACTTTTACACCTATGTGAAGTGTGAAGGCCAGGTAATACAAGCTAATGATTCTCAGATTTCAGTTGCCACAAATAAGGAAAAAGATGATATCTACAACAACGGAATCATTTACATTTATGAAAGGAGCCAGTAGGATTGATGATAAATCTAAAAGACATCTAAATAAATTAAAGACAGCTAAATATGTGAAAGATGGACAGAAAGCAGAATTTGTGAAGAATACCTTGAAAAGAAGAATAATACAACCAAGAGGGGTTATAGATGACACAGTCATCTCACAGGAACAAGATCACCAGTTCGTATCATTTTGACATTTGGTTTTCTCCGGGAGCTCCGGTTCGCCTTAAAATGATTTAAACAAGAGAAGAACGAAGCTAATGATCTTGTTTCAGAGCAGAATTTAAGAGAAAATGAAGATCTTCACATCGTCTTTCTGGTGAGAGAAAATATAAATAATATATTTAAAAAGTAAATGTACGAGAAGTACGATTGTAGAACAAGCCAAGTGAATAATAATCCTCAACTAAAGTAGAGAAGACAAGTCCTGCTTTTGTTTAGCAGCTGCTGTTTATACATGTACAACCACTGAGATTTGGCACTTTGCGGAAACAAAGTACCGGAGACAAGACAGCAGCCGGTGAGGCAAAGAACAAAGATGAAGAAAAATATGGCAATATACCGGGTACCGCCCTTATGGTATATGGCAATATGCCATCCTTTTACATATATAATCATGCTTCCGGTTACAGATCGGGCAGTGACAAGAGGAAAGGTAAAATTTTAGAGCCATTCACCTCTAAGTTCTGACCATTGCAAATATGGCAATATCCCACCCTTTTATTAAAAAAAAAACAACCCACCCTGAGGCAAAGAAAAAAGAAGAAAAATATGGCAATATATCGCCCTTTTATATATATAAAAAACCCACCCTGAGGCAAAGAACAAAGATGAAGAAAAATATGGCAATATACCGGGTACCGCCCTTATGGTATATGGCTATATACCATCCTTTTATATATACAGTATAATTGTGCTGCTGGTTACAGAACGGGCAGTGACAAGAGGAAAGGTAAAATTTTAGAGCCATTCACCTCTAAGTTCTAACCATGGCAAATATGGCAATATCCCACCCTTTTATAAAGAAAAACCTCACCCTGAGGCAAAGAAAAAAGAAGAAAAATATGGCAATATATCGCCCTTTTATATATAAAAAACCCACCCTGAGGCAAAGAACAAAGATGAAGAAAAATATGGCAATATACCGGGTACCGCCCTTATGGTATATGGCTATATACCATCCTTTTATATATACAGTATAATTGTGCTGCTGGTTACAGAACGGGCAGTGACAAGAGGAAAGGTAAAATTTTAGAGCCATTCACCTCTAAGTTCTGACCATGGCAAATATGGCAATATCCCACCCTTTTATAAAGAAAAACCTCACCCTGAGGCAAAGAAGAAAAATATGGCTGTTACGACCCAGCTCAGCTAGGGATAAAGGAGGTAACATTAAACCAGATGTTTTTGGTGAACCGACAAGTAGATTTATTATTGTCTGGTTAGTAAAATCAAACCATTTCCATAAAACAAAGGATTAACAGGTAAAATAAGTGTTTCTATCTAACAAAACTCCTAACTAACCTCCAATGAGGAACACAGGCTGGATTGTAAACAGAAAACAACAAAAGGAGTCTAGAGAAACAAAACAATCCTATAAGCAAACAAATGCTAAACTTAAAGAGACCGCTCAGTGACAAACACTAAGGGAAAACTATTGGTTTACAAAGGTAAATCTACCTACAAAGTACCAGAATTACAACCAGTCATAAAGCACAAAATCCCACACACAACCTCTCAGGCGAGCTGCATAAACCTAA
>SSNR01000249.1:73856-88277 GCA_006937965.1 Callopanchax toddi | reverse complement strand
GATATATATATTATAGCACTAAGAAATGAAGCCATCATATAAGTATCAGCGGACGGGAATCCTCGACAGCTGAACACTGCTGTGTTCCGTTGTGTACCGCATCAGCTGAATATAATTCATCAGTCCGTTTCCACACATTTCCACTGAATAAATAACTACAAAAAGGAAGGATTGTGAACTTAAGAAGAGAAAACGTGATCATTTCTAACCACACCGTGTCTGCAGTCGACACTTTGCAGCACAGTAGTCAAAGAGCCGAGTGGAGGAGGCTAAAGGAGGAGGCTAAAGGAGGAGGTGCGGTGCCGTTCGTGTGTTATTTCACTGGAACAACTATTCTTTTGGTGAATGAAGACTTGGTGTTTGATAACGTACAGCTAGACCAGAGAAAGTTGAAAGTTGGGAAGCAGTAGGAGCCCACGATCACGGCTAGATAGATTTGTCTCACTGTTTTTTGATGATGGAAGCTACGAGCTAACGCTGTTAGCTTACCTTCAATTTCATGAATAAAGCTGGTTATATACAGCTTAAAGTCCTTCACCCGCTTGCTCGCAGACGTCTCTGTGTGTTTTTCAAAAATCCAGTGGACATCGTTTACCGTGATGCGCGGCAGGTCTTGAAGAAAACGGGTAAAAAAATCAATTTTGTCCAGTTTGTGTGGGAACAGCGTTGAACCGGAAGGGAGGGGCTGAGTCTATCGCAACCAGGAAGTGACCGTGCATAAACCCCATTGGTGGAGCAGGGAACAAATGAACCAATCAGGAGGAACTGGAGGATGAGCAGAGAAGGTAGCCAATCCCAGGTGTGTGGTGGCACAGCAGAGCACACATTCAATCACAGGAGTGTGATCCCACAGCAGAGCAGGCAGCCAATCACAGGAGTGTGATCCCACAGCAGAGCAGAACAGCCAGGAAACCTGCAGGAAAACTCACAAATGGCCTCAGGCCATAACAATGGCAATATACCACCCGTTTATATATATATTAAAAAAATCCCAACCTGAGGCAAAGAACAAAGATGAAGAAAAATATGGCAATATACCGAGTACCTCCCTTATAGTATATGGCTATATACCATCCTTATATATACTGTATATAATCATGCTTCCGGTTACAGATTGGGCAGTGACAAGAGGAAAGGTAAAATTTTAGAGCCATTCACCTCTAAGTTCTGACCATGGCAAATATGGCAATATCCCACCCTTTTATGAATAAAAAAACAACCCACCCTGAAGCAAAGAACAAAAATATGGCAAGATACCAGGTACCGCCCTTATATAAAAAACATTCTGAGGGAAAGATGAAAAAAATATGGCAAAATACCATCCTTTTAATAAAACCCACCCTGAGGCATAGGATGCAACAATTATGTTTATAAATTGTTTACCCTGGAACAAATAAAACAGCAATGAATGATGAAGCTCCCTACTCACTCACTCATGCTGTTGTGACAGACTAGAAACTTTGTGATGCAGAAAATTCCATCAGTTTTTCTAGGAGTTTGGTTTAGTTCCCTCCTGACTGACTCTGATTCACATTGACTTGTTTAGTGTGATCTTTGTGTTTGCTCAGGGTTTGAATTGTTGGGTTTGGGTCTGTGTGGGTACGTTGTGGTCACCTGACCTAAACCGCACCGCGGTTTTCAAAAAATTACAGAGCTTGAATTTACAATATTAATGTCTGTGTCTATTTATTCTGTTTCCCACTAAAATTATTTTTTAATTTTTAAAACGCGTTTTGGGGCAAATTTTCAAATATGATTAATCACAATTAATTAATTAATTTTTTTTTTTAGTCAAGTCCCACTGCAAAAAAAATAAAAAAATCCCCTCCGCAGAATCGCCACCTTAACGTGGTGGAGGGGTTTGCGTACCTCCATGATCCTGGAAGCTGTTGTCTGGGTTAGCCCCTGTTAGGGTCTCCCATGGCAACAAGGCCTCAAGGAAGGGGTCAGACTAAGAGCGATTCAAAGACCTAGAGGACCACACCTGTAATATGGAGACAAGGCAGAACTTCTGAAGATACTTGTAGATGTTTTAGGTACTTCTACATCTGCTTTACATCCTCAGGTCACAGCAAAAGGCACTGGTAACGGTACTCTCAGTAATGGGATGGGGTTCGATTCCCTGCAGTGCCCTGCTCATTGTGTTGACAGTAACAGGAAAGAAAATTGAGTTTTGTGAGAAAAATCTCTATATAAATCACCTTTATTAACTTTTTAACTCACAGTATTCAGTTAATCAGACATATAATATCAAATCTGCTGAAAACTTTTATTTTATAAATTATAAAATATTGATCATCTTGAGTAAAACCTGGTTCATGCTGACTCATCTCTTAGTTTATTCAGTCATGGCCACAGAGGTTTTGCTCCACTCTCCTGTTGAACTCAGTGCAGAAACTGAGACATCTAATCAATGAAGGTCTACAGTACTTGATCTTTTTACATTCTCAGTCGAAAATAAAAATACACGTTTCTTGATATTCTCCCAAAGTCACAAAGAAACTCATTTCTATTTAGTCATATTTGTGAACTTCATTCTCTTCAGGTGCTCAAACAGGTGTTTATGTTAGAAGTTTCCATGCTTTTGCAGTAAATTAAATGTATAAGAAATCAATAGCGTTTAAACTCTCACTGATTGATATGTGACAGTTTGCACTAGTGGTAAGTCATTAATCTAGCCTTACGGTATCTGTGTTGTGGAGTTGAGTCCATAAAGGACCTGTTCTTTGTCACTGGTTCTGTTCATAACCTTTATATACAGGATTTCTATGCAGCCGCGGCGTGGAGGGTGTTGAGTTTGGTGGCTGGATGATCCCATTTCTGCTTTTTGCAGATGATGTGGCTCTCTTAGCTTCTTCAAGCTCTGACCTTCAGCTCTTGCTGGACAGTTTCTCAGTCTAGTGTGAAGCAGCTGGGATGAGGATCAGCACCTCCAGATCTCCAAAATGATTCTTGACCAGAAAAGGGTGGATCAACTCCAGGTCGGGGGAGAGGTCTTACAAGTCAAAGAGTTTAATTATCTTGTTTATGAGTGAGGGAAGGAGGGAGCAGAAGATCAACAGGTGGATTGAGGTAGCGTCTGCAGTGATGCTGAACCAGTCTGTTGTGGTGAAGAAGGAGCTGAGCCAGAAATCAAGGCTCTGGATTTATGATCTACATTCCAGTTCTCATCTATGGTCATAAGCTTTAGGTCAGGGGTAGGGAACCCTGGTCCTAGAGATCTGCAGTCCTGTTTGTTTTCCAACTATCTTTGTTGTTCCTGCCGTTGAATACCTGTCATGAGGAGGAGGAGCAAAGCTGGTGACCATCATGAGGAGGAGGAGCAAAGCTGGTGACCATCATGAGGAGGAGGAGCAAAGCTGGTGACCATCATGAGGAGGAGGAGGAGCAAAGCTGGTGACCATCATGAGGAGGAGGAGGAGCAAAGCTGGTGACCATCATGTGGAGGAGGTTATTACAGTGGAAAAGTGCATCTACTCCAACATAGCACTCAGAACAGGAGTGAATAACAACAGGAGGATATCCCCCACCTGGGGGCGCTACCCACATGTTTAGCTGTTTCTCATTCCATGGATGAACGATCCTCACATCCTCTCTGTAAAGGTGGCGAATCAGGTTTCCAAGAATATGAAACTGAAGGGTTTTCTGAGACGTGGTCTGAGCACAGCTTTGTCCTGTCTTCTGCTTCCAGACTGACTCTTCATTCTGCTCCTTTATGGCCGCTGTGTCTTTCTGTGTCTGTCCTCTGTGCTTTGGTCTCTTACTGTCCTCCTGTCTTCTCGTTGTCTTCTGATGTTCTCTCTTTGTCCCATGCTCTGCTGCCCCCTGGTGTCTGTCAGCTATCATGTGATCAGGTAACTCCACTAAGTGCCTAAGCCTGATTCCACCTGTCCGTCGTCCTTGTGCTTCTTCCAACCAACACTCAGAACCAGGCCTTCCTTTCCCCTCACTGTACTTGTGTACCTACAGTGTGTAAAATCAATATTTAAGCATGACAATAACCCTGTTAAAATGTTAAAGAGCTGTAATGAATCAATCCTTTTGTTTATGTTTCCTTTGGTCTTCTTGCAGGTGGAGGATGGGTGGAATCCAGAACTATAACCCAGAGCAGATCATGCTGAGCGCTGTGGTGCGACGGCGCAGTCGAAACGTCAACATCATGAAGGAGAAGCTCATTTTCTCAGGTCCAGCCTTCACAAACCTGTAGTTCCCTTGTAATGTTGTTCAGTCATTAGCATGTAGCCATCTGGACATTTATAATTACTGTTCAAGTTGGGTCTGGTTAAAAGGTATTTTGAAGTTTAAGGAGCAGCCTGTCATCATAAAATCCATTGATAAATACTAACCACGGTGGTGGCAGGGGAACTAACAGACTGGCTTTTCTCCAGTTGAACCGTGTTTACAGGTCGGTGTTACTCTACTGAGTCAGAACCAGCCCAGTGTTTATCTGTCTGACAGATTCAGCTCAGTCTGAAACAACTAAAACAAAATTAAACTAAAACAGTCTAACAGTCAGACATGGTGGTCTGATTACATTTTCCTAAAATACAGAGTTAGTTTGACTCCAGGTGGAACGGGACACACCTTCCAGAAAGTTCAGCTTCCGTCTCGTCAGTCCAGAGGTCGAGTTATCAGAGTATTTTCTATCATTGACCGTTTTATTAAAACTGGTGACAGAAAAATCTGAAAGTCATCTGTTGTTTTGACAGATTACAATTCACCCCCCTGACCACTGGGTGGCGAGTGAGCAGATTATTTATCTCTCTTGATGACCTCGTTGGCTTCACTCAAAAATATATCAGCCGAAGATTGAAACTAAACACTGTTTACATCTGAATGTATCGTCTGTTTGTGTCTTTTTCTTCTTTTTTTTTTTTTTCCAGATCTTGACAATGGGCTGGGAAGCTCTGAGGAACTTTCTCTGTATCCTGAAAACGGTCACGTGAGATTTTCTCAGGGACGTCTGAGTCACTGAACAAACCGCCAGCCGTCACTGGGAAATGTTAGTTTGAGTTCAGAGTCTGGAGGTGGGTTTTCTGTTCACATGGGACAGAAAAGGAGGCTGGAGGGACGAGGTCAGAGTTCAAATATCCAGTTTAAAACACCAACAAACTGGTGCTTTATCTGCTGTTCTCTACTTTGCTCTACACTTAACTCCACATTTAATAGAAAGTGTTCACATGGTTCTGTGTGAAACTATACGACACATTCCTCTAAAATATGTCTGACATTTAACAGAAACTGCTGTAAGAATTGATTTATTACTCAGTTAGAAATCTGGAATGTGCCAGTGGCCTCTTGACTAAACAGTCCAGTGAATTCAAAATGACAGAAAACAGGAATTCTTTTAAATAATCCGTTCTGATAATAAATATAAGAGCCTAATTCCCCTGTTAGGAGACAAACCTGATGAAGGTTTTCAGTGATTTTACAGATGTTTTCTAATCTGAGCTCATGTGATTGTGAATATAATTATTGTGTTTTTTACTCTACAGATTGGCTGGGCTCACCCATCAGGGGTAGAGTGAGATGCTGCTCCCCTGCATCAAAAGGAGCCAGATGAGGTGGTTTGAGTTTCTAAAAATACCTTAGAAGGTGGTTCAGACGAGTCTATGGAACTGCTGGAAGGATTATATCTCACAGGTGGTCTGGAAAAACCCTGGACCCTCTCTTCTCTGTGAGGAAGGAAGGAAGGAAGGAACCAAGCAAGCAAGCAAGTAAGTAAGGAAGTAAGTGTACCGTAAACTCTTTTTGAGTATTCTGGTTTGGCCAATCAGAATTTAGGAATGGTGAAAGTGGTGTTACCAAGGTTTCAGACTTCACATTTTTTTCTAAAACTTATAAGAAGAGTTTAACTTTAGTAAAATGAATTAAATTCAATATCCTATCATTATTAACACAGATATTAAAATATATAACATGACCATTCATGACTTTTTCTGTAATGAAACTAAACCTTATTAATTCATCAAATAAATATATATAAGGTTTAACATGATGTATTTAACCAATCATTCTTTAAAGCTTAAATTATCAATGTTGAAAATATTAATTAATCTTAGCCTGAATAGAATGCATTGAATATACTTTAATATTATTAAATAATTTCATCTGAGAATTAAGAAAATAAATTTAAACTCATTACCAAGTAATGTAACTGATGATTCATTTTAAGTAATCAACTCTGCTTAATTTCACCTGTAAGGGAAATATTCATTAATATGATTAAAAGTCTTTAACATCAGAAAAGAGGTCAGGGAGTTCATTGTGCTGCAGCTTGTCCTTCGGAGAGGGATTGGAGGGAGATAGTTTAGACAAAGTCCCAGCTGCAAAGCTGATGAGCTGCCTGGCAGTAATATTATGATTTGAAGCTGGAGAGCTGAGAGAATGTTTTGTTTGTTTGTTGTACATCCCTGCTGTATTTGCACAGTTTTTTATGCATAAATATATTGCACATCCCATAATAATAACCCTCTTCAGTTTGATATTTCTGTGACTTTATCTGTTTATGACTTTTGATGATTGTACATTGTTTTACTAGTATCTATGCTAGTATTATCACATATTTTTTGTGCCATTACTTTTTTGCTTTTAGTTTTCTATTTTACATACCCGGTATATCTTTTTGTTCTTGTGTGAATCTGTTTTTCTCAAACTCTGTAATCTATTTCTCTGTAACTGCTGCTGGTGCACCTGAATGTCCCTGCTGAGAAACAATAAAGGGCTTTTCTATTCTATTCTATTCTATTCTATTCTATTCTATTCTATTCTATTCTATTCTATTCTATTCTATTCTATTCTATTCTATTCTATTCTATTCTATTCTATTTTATTCTATTCTATTCTATTTTATTCTATTTTATTCTATTCTATTCTATTCTATTCTATTCTATTTTATTCTATTCTATTTAAAGCTGTTGAGAAGAACAGGGCAAGAGCCTGTGTTAGGTTGAAGGGGAAAAGAGTGGTGAAGGATGGTCAGTTGATCATTGACCCTAACTTTCTGTGATGTTACACTGGAAAATAACGTCTTAATAATCACTACATGCATAAAACATCTTCCACAGCCAAGCCTTTTGAAGATTTGAAGTCATCTGAGCATTCTTTTTTAAATGTCATCATCCTTGAGAATTTTAGTTTGGAATTTGTGATTCATATGCTCCTGTAGCCATCGTTTCCCACCAGGATGTAGAGTTAGTATATGATGGCTAATGCTGTTGGTGTAGAACCGGACACGCATCCGCTGCTTCTGCTGCTTCCTGCTGCTGATCTGCGTCCAAACAATGAGAACTCTCATGGAACTCCCCAGAGGGTTTAAGATGAGAGGAAGGAGGAGAGCATTCAGCAGCTAACTGACAGGATGGGTAAACAGGAGCCGTTTCACTGAGACGAATCATATTTAGCTTGTCTGAACCTGGATTTCAACATTTCAAAAACTTCATTAAATGAGTTAAAGTTCAGACTTGAAGTTGTGCTGAGTTGATTCATGCAGAAATCATCTGGTGGATTGAAGTAATCCTATTAAGGGGACAGATGTCCGTATAGTTGGGGGGCTGGAATCAAACTAGCAACCCTTTGACTGGGAGGTTATTTAATACAGTAATTAAACAAATGTAGAAGCTCCCACAGAAAGAGGATTACAATGCTTTATTGAGGCTTTGACATCAAAACAAGACATAGCAAAGAATGGAGGTAAATAAAAACAAGATATTTAGCAAATAAATTAATGACTACAGATTTAGGCAGCTGATCTGTTTCAGTGCTGATCAGAAATGAGAGGAAACTTCCTCATGCTGCTGGCCAGCTGAGCAGAGGGGCTCTGAACTCCAGGTTCAGGCTTTAGGACCTGGAGGGGGTCGAGGATCCGGCTCCGTTTGGGCGGGACCGGTCTAGAAGTCAGATTCCATGGCAGAGATTTTCATGCACTAAGAGCAAAGCTGTTTGCCATTAGCTCCTGTTCTCAGCTATCCATTCCTCTAAAAGTTTAATGCTGATGATCTTCTTGAGCCTCACTAAACAACATATTTGCTGAGTTACTCAAAGGACCAAATAAGGTAAGATGAGTGTGTTATGGGGGAGGGAGAGAGCGCTTGGCTGCAGTGAAGTGGTGAGAAAAGTGGCTCAGACATGTTAGAAAAGAAAACAAAATCTGTCCAGATTTGCTGCATGGCTGACGTC
This sequence comes from Callopanchax toddi, assembly GCA_006937965.1. Classification (NCBI taxonomy): domain Eukaryota; kingdom Metazoa; phylum Chordata; class Actinopteri; order Cyprinodontiformes; family Nothobranchiidae; genus Callopanchax; species Callopanchax toddi. Next base: position 80,099 of record SSNR01000249.1, on the reverse strand, counting down.
CTAGTGAGTAAAGAGTGTTGGTTATGGTGAGAGCTGAGAGACAGGAAGTAGATGTTCAAGTCTGAACACATGATGAATGAGTTCTCATGTGATGTTTCTTCAGATTTAACCGAAGAGACGTCTGTCCTTCCTTTGTCAGGTTACACTCAGTCTCCTGCTTAAACTTTATCCCACTGGTAAGAAAACCTGGAGCTAAAACGAGATGAAAACTGGGTCATCTGAAATTTAAAGGAGCAGAGTTCAGTTCTGCTCTGGAAACATTTGGTTGAAAATGAAGTGATCCAAATGAAGCCGGATGCTGCTGCTGCTGCTGTGGTGGCTGAAGGAGCCTTTAAACCCGATTCTCTGGCTGTAACTCTTTATTTATGCTCCATCCTTCAAGCCCACGGCAGCTCTTTGTACACGGACTGAAGGAAGAGTCTGAGATTGGTGGCACGTGTAGCAACATGTGGTCACTTTTCCCACAGTGAGGAACCAATCAGAAGCATTCCTCAGTGGGAGAACTTTCCTAAACCAGACGTCTGCAGCATTCCCTGCTCATGACCAGGTTTGATACAAGCAGCAGCTGACTTAAGGTCCTTCTGAAAGTCTTCTAGGAGAGATGAGGTTTTAATGTTCTGAACCAGCCTCTCTTTAACACTTGTGATGCTAAACATAATGAAATAGGGTTTGGTTTGTTTCAGGAACCTGAAATGATTTGTTTGTGATGCTGTGTTCTAGATTACATCATGTGGGTAACCCAGCTGCTGGTGTTACTGGTTCTCCTGGCCGCGGCGGCCTCAGCTGCCACCTCTGTATCAGCAGACAAAGTCTTGAGCAACCACGCCTCCATCCTGGCTGACAGCAGCACCAAACTGGCATTCAGCCTCTACCACAACATGGCAAAAGCGAAGGATGTCGAGAACATTCTCATCTCCCCCGTGGTCGTGGCCTCCTCTCTGGGGCTGGTGGCTCTCGGGGGGAAGGGCTCCACTGCTTCTCAGGTGAAGACCCTCCTGAACGCAGCTAAAGTTAAAGATGAGCAGCTCCACTCCGGTCTGGCTGAACTCCTGACGGAGGTGAGTGACCCAAAGACCCGCAACGTCACCTGGAAGATCAGCCATCACCTGTATGGACCCAGCTCCGTCTCCTTTGTGGAGGATTTTGTAAAGAGCAGCAAAAAGCTTTATAATTGTGACCAATCCAAGATCAACTTCAAAGATAAAAAGATTGCTATCAACTCCATCAATGAGTGGGTGTCCAACTCCACTGGTGGGAAACTACCTGAGGTCACTAAGGATGTGGAGAAGACTGATGGTGCCATGATAATCAGCGCCATGTTTTTTAAACGTAAGAATGGAACTACATCTGCTGTTAATTAAATTATTTTCAAATATCTGAATGTAACATAGGATCTTCCCCACAGCTCACTGGGATGAGCAGTTTCATCACCAGATGGTGGACAAGCGTGGATTCCTGGTGTCCAGCAGCCACACCGTCTCATTAGAGATGATGCATCGCACAGGTGGGCGGAGACGGATCTGACCTCTTATATACTCTCCAATTCAATCCTGTTTAGTTCAGTTCATTTTTAGATCAGTTTAATTGAATCAGTCCACAGTGGTTCAGTTTGAATTCATTTCAGTTAAAGTTAAATTCAATTTCCTTCAACTCAATTTAGTTTAATCAATTTTTTTTTATTAAAATAAATGTTAGTTCAATTAGTTGAATCCATTTAATTGTACATTTTGAGATCTGAGGATCTAAATAAGGAAGAAAGAGGAAAGAAAACAGGAAACTGAGCTCAGCATCCTTTAATAAAGAAGGTAAAAGGTTGGTGAGGCAGCAAGACACAAAAACTAAGAAAAACCAAAGGATGATCTGGGAGGATAAAACACAGGAGTGACAGGGCTTACAGGAAGGCAGGATGGGAAATGGAGGCTAACAGGGATGCTAACAGAGACGCTAACAGGGCTTGGTGCAGTGGCAGGTAATTAGTGGAATGCTGAGTAGGTGGGATGATTACCTGAATAGGGAGCAGCTGGGTTGGATGAGCTACTATTGAGAGCTGTGGAGAAGCAGCTACAGACAAACACAGATACGGTGGCCCAGAAGGTTCAGCAAATACAAAAGGCACTACGGAATTAATAATAAAATGGAAGAAAAAAACAGAAACTAAAGTTGTGTTCAACCAGAACCTTTGCCAAAACGGAAGTTATGCTAAGACTTTAATTTTGCTAACATGTAAGTAAATGAGAGACGTGTACCGTGGTGCTTTATAGTACTGGGCCTTGAAGCTAATGACCAGGATCTGAATGCTGTTGTCTCTCGTTTACTGATGGTTTAGCGAGGTGAGATACAAATCTGGTTTTCTTTTTCTTTTTTGCAGTTCCACTTATTTGATAAAGCTCTAATTCACATCTCTGTGCTGTAGTGTTCTCTACTATATGAGTCACTGTCTGCTTTTAGGTCTTTTTGACTTCTATGATGACACGGCCAATAAAGTGTACATTCTGAGCATGCTACTGGCTCAGAAGAAGTCCTCTGTGGTGTTCATCATGCCCTACCATGTGGAGCCTCTGGAAAGACTTGAGAAGATCCTGACCAAGAAGCAGCTGGATCTGTGGATGGGGAAGATGAAACAGACTGCACTGGCTGTTTCTCTGCCTAAAGTCAGCATGGAAGTCAGCCACAGCCTGCAGGTAAAAGATGCAACTTTCAACACTCATAATCTTCAAACTTGTTTACAGTAGTTACACCACATCTTCCTGCTCCTCCTCAGAAACACCTGCAGGAGTTAGGCCTGACTGAAGCTGTGGACAAATCCAAGGCTGACTTGTCCAACATCTCTGGGAAGAAGGACCTTTACCTTTCCAGCCTGTTCCACGCTGCTGCCATTGAATGGGACACTGATGGAAATGAAATCGATACCACCATCTTTGGCACAGACAAACTAAAGAGCCCCAAACTGTTCTACGCTGACCACCCCTTCATTTTCCTGGTGAAGGACCAAAAGACGAACTCGATCCTGTTCATTGGCAGGATGGTCCGGCCAAAGGGGGAGAAAATGAGAGATGAACTGTAACCATGTGTGTTTAAGTTTAATGTTTGACTGTGTGACAGTAGATTTACTGTAATGTGCTCAGATAAACAAGACATGAGTCTTCACCAGTGCACTCCTCAGGTCACATGCCTGCATCAGAATAGAAGTCCTTCAGCCATTATCACTGTGTTTTAGCTAATGTTTTAGGGTGCTGGTGCAGCTTTTCCATGTCCGTGGCTGCATGAGTGTTCTTGCAGTGCCCAACGGGAAATGAAACTTAACAACGAGCTGCTCAGCCCTCTCTGCAGCTTGTGTGTGTGATCACAGGCCGCGCAATTAATACTGCAACATAACACCAGAGCGCGAAAGAGCGCTGTGGCAGAAGGAACTGGTATTCACGCATGAGGTTTACTGCGCTTGTACACTAGAACACCACTTGTGTGCACCCATGTAAATAATGTAATGTAATAGACAGGCGTGCACACAAACAGTCTGCAGATACACATGCACACTAGATCTCATGCTTGCATACCAGTTTTTTCTACCATGACGCTTCTTATCAGGCCAGTGTTGTCACAACTGATCCTTTAGCCTGTGATCACACTGACAAGCTGCAGCTTGTTGAGCTTCTCTATGTGGGGCGCTGCGATTGAGCTTCATACGACCACAGAAGCTTAGTGAGACACGTGCTACATACTCACAAGGATGGCATGAGTACCAAACAGCACTCACCAGAGTTGAAAAAACCTGTTTACTTTGTTATGTTTGAACTTGTTTCTTAGTGATCAAAGAAAGTCTGGTCAGCACATTCCATAAGCTGTCTCTGAAGGTATCCGTGTTTTCTCCAATCTTGACTTAAACTCATCTCACTAAACGATGATTTTAACTTATACACAGTTCAGAACCCAACTCTCATTGGGATCCTCTCAGTTTTTGTATGGCACAATAAAAACGATTGTGATATGAATCCTTTTGGAATAAAATCATGAGGAGTGTTAGGGCTTTGGTTACCTCCTCCATTGTGCACGTGACTCTTGATTTGTTTGTTGCAGTGAAATTTGGAGGCAGATATATTGATTTATAATAATTGGTGGAGATTTTCTAAGAAATAAACTAAGAATGACTGCATGGTCAATTAAACTGAATAGCAACAGGTTATAAAATATATTGTAAATTTAAATAGAGCTTAACTGGGGCATGCGACTGACTTGTGAGCGGGGCTTAAGAAATCTGAAATGAAATTAGATTTTAAATTAATGCCATAATGAAACTCACCCTGGCTAAATGAAGTGACAGAGAGATGGAATTTTACATTAACAATAATGATGGATGGTCTCTGAGGTCCCTATTTTTAAAAAGATGCAAAAATGATTTAGTTCACATCTGCACTCAGTCGATTCAACTACAGCTGAATTCAGAATAAATCGATTTACCACATAGAATACATCACGTCTCCTCTTCTGGATGCAGTTACAGCATCAGTTCTCCACTCCTTTGAGATGTTCTCATCACAGAGAGCTGCTCATGTTTCTGTTCTGGGATCAGCTCGTATGTGGAGCTCACAGTCAGAGCTTCTTCCTTATCAGGATCAGACTCGTCTCCAGTGTCATAAACTGTAGCATGAACCCAGCTCTAAGTTTGTTCTGATTTTAAAGACAACACACAGTAATTAGACTCTGACTCAGACCTGAGTCATTCAGCTGAGGGGAGGGGCCAACGGGACTGTCCCAGTGCATTCTGGGACACAGCTGGTTATAATGAATATCCAATGATATTGCAGGGCAAATAAAAATATTACCTGGCCACATTAGGGCTGTGGGTCTTCAGATTGACACATGTGTCATACCACGTGTGCTTAGTGTTGATCATATGGGCCACAGAGACAGTTTGTACATAGAGTCCAGAACTTCTTGGTACACTATTGTATCCTAATACACAAACTTTAAACTTTTAGACAAAAAATAGAACGTGTAAATGGTGCTGCAGTGGGTCCAGTGTAAAAAGATGAAATAAAAGCACCTGAACAACCTGTCAGGTTTATAAAAGCTGCAAAACAGTAAAACATGACCAGAGATTTAATGATTAGGATCTGACTGGTTGAGATATAGGTGACAGAAATATAAAATCTATATGAGGTCTATTGTTCTACTGCAACACAACACAGTTCTTCATTGTAGGGTTTATTAGTTGTGAGTTACTCCACCTAGTGGCATTTTGATTTACTACACAAAGGTGACCTCATTATGGACCAGTAACTGAATATGGTATTGTAGTGTATAGTGTATGGAAATGAGGATTGAAAAAGTCAAACTGTCCTGCACATGTTCGGTGCAGAGGATACCGATCAGGCTCAGACCTGACAAATAGACAGCTGTTCGTCTCCTCTGTGAATGTTTTTGATTTTTTGCAGCCAAGATCCTTGAAAAAGGAAAACACGTTCCTCCTTCACGGTCTCCGTTCTACCGAACAACTCTGAACATTTAACGTGTCACTTAACAAAATCCTGGTGACTCCACGTTTTGACATGAAATATGTTATTGATCAAGATTACGTATTCATCTGATGACGCTCTAGGAGTTGTGTTTATTACCTCTTGTTGTGTCTTTTTAGTGTCTTTTAAACTGCTGACAGTTCTTTTCATTGACTTTTAGGCGAATCATTTAAGATATTTTTGCCTGTTGTTCTTATCTTTGAATTGTTCTGTTTTATTATTGTATTTACTGTCTGTATTTGACTTTGTTCAGCGCTTTGGACTGCTTTGATTGGTGGTGGGAAGTTGCTATACTGTATTAATCAATAAATAAATGAATGATTATTGTTTTTAAAGGACTAAGTGGGAAAAAATGACCATATTCTGATCTAGTGTCTCATAGAGGTCACTATAATAACCACTATATTAAATAGATACAGATCTGCAGCACGTGAGGACATTGTCCTACGTGAGTCAAAAATGTCCTGCCTGAGATGCTCCCACGTCTGCCAGTTTGGCAGGCGTGGCTCAAAAGTTTTCGCAAACACTGCATCATCATTTCAATCAATCAATCAATCAATTAATCAATCAATCAATCAATCAATCAATCAATCAATCAATCAATCAATCAATCAGTTTTTATTTATAAAGCACTCTTCATGCTAGGGGCAGCTCAAAGTGCTTATACAGATTTAAAACAAAAATAAAACAATAATTCCACAAAAATTAAAACCAGTACCCCCCCCCCCCC
>SSNR01000249.1:22997-63195 GCA_006937965.1 Callopanchax toddi | reverse complement strand
TTTTATTGTTGTATTATTGATTATATTGGTGTTTTTATTGTTTTGTTGTTGTAATATTGATTATATTAGTGTAGTTATTGTAATATTGTTTATATTAGTGTAGTTGTTGTAATATTGATTATATTACTGTAGTTATTGTATTATTGATTATATTGGTGTTTTATTGTTTTGTTGTTGTATTATTGATTATATTAGTGTAGTTATTGTATTATTGATTATATTGGTGTTTTATTGTTTTGTTGTTGTATTATTGATTATATTGGTGTTTTATTGTTGAATTATTGATTATATTGGTGTTTTTATTGTTTTGTTGTTGTAATATTGATTATATTAGTGTAGTTATTGTAATATTGTTTATATTAGTGTAGTTGTTGTAATATTGATTATATTAGTGTAGTTATTGTAATATTGATTATATTAGTGTAGTTATTGTATTATTGATTATATTGGTGTTTTATTGTTTTGTTGTTGTATTATTGATTATATTGGTGTTTTATTGTATTATTGATTATATTGGTGTTTTTATTGTTTTGTTGTTGTAATATTGATTATATTAGTGTAGTTATTGTATTATTGATTATATTGGTGTTTTATTGTTTTGTTGTTGTAATATTGATTATATTAGTGTAGTTATTGTATTATTGATTATATTGGTGTTTTATTGTTTTGTTGTTGTATTATTGATTATATTGGTGTTTTATTGTTGTATTATTGATTATATTGGTGTTTTTATTGTTTTGTTGTTGTAATATTGATTATATTAGTGTAGTTATTGTAATATTGATTATATTGGTGTTTTTGTTGTATTATTGATTATATTGGTGTTTTATTGTTATTATTGATTATATTGGTGTTTTATTGTTGTATTATTGATTATATTGGTGTTTTTATTGTTTTGTTGTTGTAATATTGATTATATTAGTGTAGTTATTGTATTATTGATTATATTGGTGTTTTATTGTTTTGTTGTTGTAATATTGATTATATTAGTGTAGTTATTGTATTATTGATTATATTGGTGTTTTATTGTTTTGTTGTTGTATTATTGATTATATTGGTGTTTTATTGTATTATTGATTATATTGGTGTTTTATTGTTTTGTTGTTGTAATATTGATTATATTAGTGTAGTTATTGTATTATTGATTATATTAGTGTAGTTATTGTATTATTGATTATATTGGTGTTTTATTGTTTTGTTGTTGTAATATTGATTATATTAGTGTAGTTGTTGTAATATTGATTATATTAGTGTAGTTATTGTATTATTGATTATATTGGTGTTTTATTGTTGTATTATTGATTATATTGGTGTTTTATTGTTGAATTATTGATTATATTGGTGTTTTTATTGTTTTGTTGTTGTAATATTGATTATATTAGTGTAGTTATTGTAATATTGATTATATTAGTGTAGTTGTTGTAATATTGATTATATTAGTGTAGTTATTGTAATATTTATTATATTTGTGTTTTATTGTTGTATTATTGATTATATTGGTGTTTTATTGTTGTATTATTGATTATATTGGTGTTTTATTGTTGTATTATTGATTATATTGGTGTTTTATTGTTGTATTATTGATTATATTGGTGTTTTATTGTTGTATTATTGATTATATTGGTGTTTTTATTGTTTTGTTGTTGTAATATTGATTATATTAGTGTAGTTATTGTAATATTGATTATATTGGTGTTTTTATTGTTTTGTTGTTGTAATTATTGATTATATTGGTGTTTTATTGTTATTATTGATTATATTGGTGTTTTATTGTTTTGTTGTTGTAATATTGATTATATTAGTGTAGTTATTGTATTATTGATTATATTGGTGTTTTTATTGTTTTGTTGTTGAATTATTGATTATATTGGTGTTTTATTGTTTTGTTGTTGTAATATTGATTATATTAGTGTAGTTATTGTAATATTGATTATATTGGTGTTTTATTGTTGTATTATTGATTATATTTGTGTTTTATTGTTTTGTTGTTGAATTATTGATTATATTGGTGTTTTATTGTTTTGTTGTTGTAATATTGATTATATTAGTGTAGTTATTGTAATATTGATTATTTTGGTGTTTTTATTGTTTTGTTGTTGTATTATTGATTATATTGGTGTTTTATTGTTTTGTTGTTGTAATATTGATTATATTAGTGTAGTTATTGTAATATTTATTATATTGGTGTTTTATTGTTGTATTATTGATTATATTGGTGTTTTATTGTTGTATTATTGATTATATTGGTGTTTTTATTGTTTTGTTGTTGTAATATTGATTATATTAGTGTAGTTATTGTAATATTGATTATATTGGTGTTTTTATTGTTTTGTTGTTGAATTATTGATTATATTGGTGTTTTATTGTTTTGTTGTTGTAATATTGATTATATTAGTGTAGTTATTGTAATATTTATTATATTTGTGTTTTATTGTTGTATTATTGATTATATTGGTGTTTTATTGTTGTATTATTGATTGTTTTGGTGTTTTATTGTTGTATTATTGATTATATTGGTGTTTTATTGTTTTGTTGTTGATTATATTGGTGTATTATTGTTGTATTATTGATTATATTGGTGTTTTATTGTATTGTTGATTATATTGTGTTTTGTTGTTGTAATATTGATTATATTAGTGTAGTTATTGTATTATTGATTATATTGGTGTTTTTATTGTTTTGTTGTTGTAATATTGATTATATTAGTGTAGTTATTGTAATATTTATTATATTGGTGTTTTATTGTTGTATTATTGATTATTGATTATATTGGTGTTTTATTGTTGTGTTATTGTAATATTGATTATATTAGTGTAGTTGTTGTAATATTGATTATATTAGTGTAGTTATTGTAATATTGATTATATTAGTGTAGTTGTTGTAATATTGATTATTTTGGTGTTTTTATTGTTTTGTTGTTGTATTATTGATTATATTGGTGTTTTTATTGTTTTGTTGTTGTAATATTGATTATATTAGTGTAGTTATTGTATTATTGATTATATTGGTGTTTTATTGTTTTGTTGTTGTAATATTGATTATATTGGTGTTTTTATTGTTTGTTGTTGTATTATTGATTATATTGGTGTTTTTATTGTTGTATTATTGATTATATTGGTGTTTTTATTGTTGTATTATTGACTATATTGGTGTTTTTATTGTTTTATTGTTGTAATATTGATTATATTGGTGTTTTTATTGTATTATTTATTATATTGGTGTTTTTATTGTTTGTTGTTGTATTATTGATTATATTGGTGTTTTATTGTTTTGTTGTTGTATTATTGATTATATTAGTGTAGTTATTGTATTATTGATTATATTGGTGTTTTATTGTTTTGTTGTTGTAATATTGATTATATTAGTGTAGTTATTGTATTATTGATTATATTGGTGTTTTTATTGTTTTGTTGTTGAATTATTTATTATATTGGTGTTTTATTGTTGTATTATTGATTATATTGGTGTTTTATTGTTGTATTATTGATTATATTGGTGTTTTATTGTTTTGTTGTTGTAATATTGATTATATTAGTGTAGTTATTGTAATATTGATTATATTGGTGTTTTTATTGTTTTGTTGTTGAATTATTGATTATTTTGGTTTTTTTTTGTTTTGTTGTTGTAATATTGATTATATTAGTGTAGTTATTGTAATATTTATTATATTGGTGTTTTATTGTTGTATTATTGATTATATTGGTGTTTTATTGTTTTGTTGTTGTAATATTGATTATATTAGTGTAGTTATTGTATTATTGATTATATTGGTGTTTTTATTGTTTTGTTGTTGTAATATTTATTATATTGGTGTTTTATTGTTGTATTATTGATTATATTGGTGTTTTATTGTTGTATTATTGATTATATTGGTGTTTTATTGTTTTGTTGTTGTAATATTGATTATATTAGTGTAGTTATTGTATTATTGATTATATTGGTGTTTTTATTGTTTTGTTGTTGTAATATTGATTATATTAGTGTAGTTATTGTAATATTGATTATATTAGTGTAGTTGTTGTAATATTGATTATATTGGTGTTTTATTGTTGTATTATTGATTATATTGGTGTTTTATTGTTGTATTATTGATTATATTGGTGTTTTATTGTTGTATTATTGATTATATTGGTGTTTTATTGTTGTATTATTGATTATATTGGTGTTTTATTGTTGTATTATTGATTATATTGGTGTTTTATTGTTGTATTATTATATTGGTGTTTTATTGTTGTATTATTGATTATATTGGTGTTTTATTGTTTTATTGATTATATTGGTGTTTTATTGTTTTGTTGTTGTAATATTGATTATATTAGTGTAGTTATTGTAATATTGATTATATTGGTGTTTTTATTGTTTTGTTGTTGAATTATTGATTATATTGGTGTTTTATTGTTTTGTTGTTGTAATATTGATTATATTAGTGTAGTTATTGTAATATTGATTATATTGGTGTTTTTATTGTTTTATTGTTGTATTATTGATTATATTGGTGTTTTATTGTTTTGTTGTTGTAATATTGATTATATTAGTGTAGTTATCGTATTATTGATTATATTGGTGTTTTTATTGTTTTGTTGTTTAAATTTTTGATTATATTGGTGTTTTTATTGTTTTGTTTTTGTAATATTGATTATATTAGTGTAGTTATTGTAATATTGATTATATTGGTGTTTTTATTGTTTTGTTGTTGAATTATTGATTATATTGGTGTTTTATTGTTTTGTTGTTGTAATATTGATTATATTAGTGTAGTTATTGTAATATTGATTATATTGGTGTTTTTATTGTTTTGTTGTTGAATTATTGATTATATTGGTGTTTTATTGTTTTGTTGTTGTAATATTGATTATATTAGTGTAGTTATCGTATTATTGATTATATTTGTGCTTTTTTGTTGACCATGTTTGTATGGTATTGTTCACTTTGATGCTTTTATTGTTGTGGTATGTATAAGTTACTGTAACAGCTCTTCCCTCTACGGGCGCGAGGAGGAGGGGGAGGAGGAGGGCTCGCGTCGCGCCTCGCGCAGGGCTCCTCGCGCTATGATGGGACTACAAACCCGTTAGTGCTCTCCGCTTCCTCCTCTTCCATCATGGCTCCCTCGTTGGAAAGGGAAGGATACTGGGGGCGGCCGACCTCTACGCTGGACTGGTGTGAGGAGAACTATGTCGTCTCGTCTTACATCGCGGAGTTTTGTGAGTGAAACGTTCAGACATGGTTTTCTGTAAAATCGCGGAGTCGGCGGCTCGTTTAGGCTCGTTTTAGGACGAAGAGCCGTGCTGAACACGTACAGTCACCCTTACAACGTAAACACCAGGTTGTCAGAGCAGTAATGTTGTGTTTCTGTCCTTTACGTTCGTCTATTCTCTGTTTATGAGCTAAATGTTTGCCTAGCAAGCACCTGACCTGCTAGTTACCCCGTGAGAGAAATAAAAGGAACAGCGGGCTAGCGCTCTCCTCTCCTCCTCTCACGAGCAGTCAGCTGCTACAACCTGTCCGGTTGTTCTGAAGGGGGAACGGGTTCCGGTATCGTTATCATGCTGGGTGTAAATGTTCCAGTCAGGCCGTTCAAACAGCTGCTGTCAGCGGGACGATGCAGTGAAACGGAAAAGCTTCCCGGACACGCACCGACACACTTCACAGGCATTCAGCAAACATGGCTGAGCAAACATCACTACGCTGTTTGTATCATAGACCACAGAGGGCAGTAACACAGTAATAATTAAACGTCTTTATTCAAGTGCAGCCACTCCATTCCATACTGATTATATTGTTTTTGTATAATTTATCTGTATGTTTGTGTTCAGATGAGAACTAGGTCAGAGATAGACAGCTGTTTCTACTCCCTTTGTAGTACTACAGTAAAGTATTTAATCCGTTTTTTGCTTTTCAAATGTTTCAGATCAGTAAAAACGTTTAAGCATCAGTCAAAGATAACCTGCCTAAAACAGACATAAATAATCTATCAACCAACCTGATCTATGTGAAAAGTAAATGCTCCTAACTTAATCACTGATTGTATCATCCTCAGAGGAGCCAAGTGCAATTAAGCATTTCTCACAACTAGTAATGAGTTTCTTTCTCACATCTTAGTGGGGGGAATTCTGTTCCAATCTTCTTTGCAGAATTCAGCCTCATTGGAGGGTTTTCCAGCATGAACGACCTGTTTAAAGGGATTAGCTTAGCGTAAAACACTGTAAGTGAATGGTACCTAATAGCATGCTAGTAGGTACCATTCACTTACAGTGTTTTACGCTAAGCTAATGCTAAAGGGAGGTGAATATCCGCCTGCCGGATCAGGAAAACGGCTGGGCTGTTTACAAATTGTTTTTGCTCACTTATCTAACTCTGAGGAATATGGCAATAGACAAAAAATAACTTACCGGTGGAGTATCCCTTTAAAGTCAAAGGTCAGACATTCTCCTTCAGGATTTTCTGGTCGGCTGCAGAATTCCAGATGAGGCGTGTAACTCAGTAGGTAGAGTAGCCATCTGGCAACCGGAGAGTTGCCAGTTTGATCCCAGCTCCAGCTGGGTTACTTGGTTGTTGTGTCCTTGGTCAAGACATTTCATCCACCTTGCCTACTGGTGGTGATCAGAGGGACTTGGCGGCATCCCCGCCTCTGTCTCATGGCATTCTCGCCTCTGTCAGTGTGCCCCAGGACAGCTGAGGCTACAATGTAGTTTATCACCACCAGTGTGTGAATGGGTGAATGACTGTTGTGTTCTAGCACTTTGGGGAGTGTACAACACTCTAGAAAGTGCTTTATAAATACAGTCCATTACCAATCCAGAGAGAACGGGACACACACCTTCCAGAAAGTTCAACTTTTGTCTCATCAGTTAATATTTTCCAAAAAGTCTTGGGGATTATCATGAAGTTGTTTTGATAAATGTAAGATGGGCTTTTGTGGGTTTTTTGGGTCAGTAGAGGTTTCGACCTTTAACTCCCCCATAGAGGACATGTTTGCTCCCTGGTCTCTTTCTCTTTGGTGAATCATGACTTTTGACCTTATCACCAAGTGAGGTCTGCAGAGCTTTTAATACTGTTCAGGGTGCCTTTTTTTATTTTTTAAAGTTACAGTTAATTCATGATTAAACAAATACTTTATCACACAGGGCAAATTGGATTCAATGGCCTTGTTCCCTTAATAAATGAAATCATCATTTAGGATCTGCATATTGTATTTACTGGAATTATCTTTGTCTGATATTGAAATTTGTTTACTGCTCTTATGCAAAAACTGTGGAAAAACATGTTTTTCTTAAAGCAATACTGAGCAGTTTTTAACACTTTAAGTTTAGAGCATTAAAATTGATCTCAATGATTATTTAGTTAGAAACTTGACCAGTTTCATGTTTGACATCACTTTGCACCCCTCTACTGGCCAGATACCGCACTAGACAGTTTTGAGCCTCAGCCCGTATCTCGGCCGATGATGTAACCTTCTGCTTTATGGCAGAACTGGTCTAGCAACGCTAGGGGAGGACCTCCTGCCGAGGAGGAATTGTTTCAGCAAGCATATCACAGTTTAACCAGTCTGATTATTAACCACATGGTGAAATATTGTAGAAAATAATGTTCTGAAAGATTTTCTCAACACCACCTCACAGATAAATAAATATATAAATAATTCAGCCCGAACCTGACAAGACCTGAATGTCTCCGCGAGCTGACTCGAGCACGGTGAAGCCGGAAGGTAAAAACAACAAACCAGAGAGAGGATGATGATTATGAAACGGACAGGTCAAACCCCCCACGGCCAATGGTGTGGCGACGGAGGACCGCTGCCGTGTTGTACCCGTACCCCGACAGTGGAGGCTCCCCGCTCTCCACACACTCTCCTCCAGCTCAGTGCCTCCCAGCTGTGGCTTGGCTGACACACAGACCCGAGGCTGAACCAGGCGGCGTTATCCCGCAGCTACGCCTGGGTTAATTTCTCCTACACCGACCTGATAATCAAAGCCTTCCTCTACAACACCTCGCAGGTAAATAAATCCGTGGAATCGATGACGCACGACCCGCATGAAACGTCAACACTGGACCGGATTAGCCTACACCCATGAGCTAGCTGCTAGCCGCGATGTTTTGCGTCAGCCAAACGAGATCTAAAGTCCGTCAGATCTTAGCCGGTCTACAAGGAACCTGGGGGTTTTGCTCACCAGCAGACCCTAAAGTCTCGTCAGGTTTGCGCTGAATTACATGGTTCGTTTTATTCTGCTCACACACCTGAAACGTACACCTGTATGCTCGGACAGCTGAGAGAGAGGCAGAGAGAGAAAGATAGACTGTTTATGAACTTATAATATTTATACATTCAAAAGAAATGTAAAAACAACAACTTGTCTGACAGATTATTAGCTGAAAGCTGTCGCAGACTGGGCTGGAAAAAAGTTCAGGCGTGAGATGATTTACGACAGTAAAAGTGAAACTTTCAATTGTAGCCTCCTACTGCCCCCTACTGGTTAAAAGTCGCTCAGTGCTGCTTTAACATTGTAAAATATAATTATATCCTGAAAGGGCTTCTGTATTTTGACTGTATTTTTTATCCACTGACTTCTTCCTAAACTCTGACACTGACCTGAACACATTTCAGTTGGAAAGTGACAGTTGAAGCTGTTGTTTGCACAAATGACACGCTGGCTGGGCCCACAAGGTCAATGATTTTAGCTGCACAAGGGTAGTTTGGCATTCATGTTCAGGGTACAAAGGCTGGAATTTGGTTTTGTCCTTGCAGTAAAGCAATACAGTCACAACTTTAAGTTTCTGTTTGTCATGCAAGTTTGTGCGTTATCGTCTTTTTAATAACATCAGCACTTGGTGACAGTAGATGGCAGATAGAGCGGGACATCACAGGGTACATCGCATTCAGATATGCACGTTTTCACTGAGTAGTCAAAACAACACACCCTCACTTGCATACTTTAGTAAAACTGGTGCGTCTGCACTTATTATCAGTGACCTCTGCACATATTTTAAAATGGCACGCTCAAGGACCTCTGCAAGGCTTTGTCTTTTATCAGACAGCAGCAGATAATGAACAGTCATGTTGGCTCTGATAAAACAGTTAATCAGATTGATTCTCAAACTGCCCAACATCCTGCTTAGCCTGATCAGAGTGGAGTGCTGTTGTTTCAGGCTCCCTGTGGTCTCTGACATCCAAGCAGTTTCCAAGGGTACAGCAGTCCATTCAGAGACATAAAGCTCTGTTAGAATCAAACTGAAAGACAAAAGTCAGCCAGACCAAACCACCCACAGACTAAAACAAATCTATTGTTCTATTTAGACCCAGAAGTTGTACATAGTCATTTGTGTTATCTTATTGCAGTCATGCTAGTGTTCCCATTACAGGAGCAGCATTAGCACTGGATGACCAGCTGTAAGTAATAACAGGTCAGCAACACAGATTTGTGGCTGTAATCCCCAATAAATGTGAAGAATTTAAAAACATAGAGCAGTTAAAGCTGAAGCCCAGAGAAGAAAGAGAGGTTTGTTAATTGGACTGGCGGTTCTGTATTCCTTTTACATCCTTAAACAATGACTTGAAATGACTCAGTGGCTTTTTCTGTTCAGCTAACATTGATTAGATCCTTATGGTTGTGGTTTCTAACACAGTTTTCTTGTTTCTGGTGCAGCTTTAGTGGTGATGGAGACAAAACAAACATAAAAACAGCCAAATCAGCATAAGGTCAGCAAGTACAAGGTTATTCTACCCCAATCAGGCTCCGCTTTAGATAAGCTCTTCTCTCTGGTGGGAAACATTATCCCTCTAAAACATTATCCTGCTAAAACTGAAAAGGGTCGTGAACTCCTTGGTTCATTTTCCAGTTTTAGCTAACCTCATGTTCATAACCTCTGGGTCATCTTTAATAGTAACCTCCCATTACTAGTTGCTTCTTTCAACTTCAGCTTTTATCCAAGGTCAAATATTTTTATCTCGTATGGATTTGAGAATGTGACCCATGCTTTTTTGTAATTCTCTATTCTGGAATCAATAAATCCTTAATGTGGAGGTCACAGTCAGTCCAGAAGCTGCAGCTGGCTTTTTAGTATGAGCAAGAAAATATGAATCTGTATCCTCTATTTTAGCTTCTCTGCATTGGCAGCCTGTCAGTTTAAAAACGTTATTATTAGTTAATAGGGATGCCATAAAACCATTATTTGATAGTCGACTAATCACCGATTATTTTCACGATCAGTCAACTAATCGGATCATGCTACATTGGACATAAAGCGTACAGCTAATCTCACCAGCATGCAGTTAATAATAATATTAATAATAACTTTAATTTGTATTGTACTTTATATTTCAGGAATCTCAAAGTGCTACAGAACAGCAACCTAAAATAGTGATTAAGGTCAATAAATGATTAAAATAATTGAAAGGAGAGCCTGTAAAATACATTTAACAAAAAACTTTTCTAAAAATATGTTTTTAGGTTCTATTTAAAAGCATCTAGTTTGCTGATCTTATTAAACCATCATGAGCTACAGCCTGAAGTGTTTAAGGTCTGTGTCAACTAAAAATAAAGACAGGATAATAGTTTATTTAACTTTTAATGAAATTTGCAGCTTGTAGCAAGGAGCAAGTCTTTAGCATAAAGTGCACAACAACGGTTGGATCTCTGCCGACAGATCCGAGGAGGCATACAGGTCTGGATTGGTGAATGAAACCCTCGTGGTCCGCTGCTCGACCGGCCGGGTCCAGCATTACAGGACATCACAGGAGGAAAAGACAAATAATAATGGGGCTCTAAAGACTGGCAGTGAGTCAGGCAGACGAAGCGGGTCACTGGAGAGCAGCGGCCGTGGGACCCCTTGATGAGGCGAGACTGCTCGAATAAACAAGGAGCTGGAAGGTGGTGGAGGGACCATCTGATGAGGCGTGGCTCAGGAGGGCAGTGGCGAGGCCACATGATGAGGTGAGGTTCTGGAGGGTTGGATCTCCCAAAGAGCCGTGGTTTCAGAGGGTGGCTGTGAGGCCACCCAATGAGGCGAGACTTCTCAACAATAAAACCAGGAACAACGAGAATTAGTGAGACCAGACGCAGGTGGTAAGATTACAAAGGGAGAACATCGGGGAAGGGGGGAAAAACAGCCCAAACCAAACACTAATGGGGTTCACAACTTTTGTATTTCTATCTTTTAGTGATGGTTCATATTTTCTAATTGTTTTCTATCTTGTGTTAATATACTTTTAACTTAATGGTTGTATTTGTTTCTGGGTTTTTCTATTGCTGGTTGTTTTGATGAATGTTAGTTTTGTATTTATGTAAAGCACTTTGGCTGCAGCATTTCTGCTCTTTGATGTGTGCTCTAAATAAAGGTGAGATTGACATGTCTTTTATCAATATGCACCAGACTCATCTCTTGGTTGTTTAATTGTCACGTATTTTATCCAGCTGGTGGCTTTTGATGATGTTGGCAGACTGATTCGGCTGAAACCTCAGTGAGTTTGAGTGTAGCATGCTTGCTGGCTCAAACGCGGCACAGACGGGGACGCAGAACAGAGACGAGCAGGGGGAGGGGATCCGGAGGAAGGTTGGTTGAGAGACTTGGAGCGAGCACGGATGTCGCCGGCCGGGGTAACCTTCTTAACATCCATAGTCATAGCGGCCACATGAGGGTTCGCCGGAGGAGCTTGAGCGTCCGTGCGAAGTCCGCATGGCCGAACTAGGTGAGGAGTAGGCCCTTACTGGCTTACAGGGCGACGGGGCCGTGGAGAAGCTCCGAGTGAGGAACCATAGAAGGCAATAAAGGGAGGAGCCGTGGGAGGCTCTGAAGGGCGGAGCCCAGAGGGAGGAGCCGTGGAAGACTCTGAAGGGCGGAGCCCAGAGGGAGGAGCCGTGGGAGACTGAAGGGAGGTTGGTTGACTGGCTGGTTGACTGGTTGAAACTCGAACAACATGCCCAACGAGGCTGCTAGTTTGTCAGGGCGGCCCTCAGATCTGCTCCAGTGGTCCGGGAGGTAAACGAAAAGCTCCCAGGTTAACGCCATATGGAGCAGCCGGAAAGCGACGACGGCGGCCTTCATCTGGAGCACCGTGTTGTTTTGCAAGTAAAGACGGTGGTCCTGGCGATCCGTTAGAGAGCGTAGGCGGGTCGGACCAGAACACACCTGCTCAAACTCAACTGGGTCGGTTGCGGGCTCAGACATCCTGTCAGACTGATTCGGCTGAAACCTCAGTGAGTTTGAGTGTAGCATGCTTGCTGGCTCAAACGCGGCAGTAATTAGTGCTGAGCAGTAGCGTCGCATGCTCGTTAATCTCGGAGCAGCTGCACGAGACTTGATGGGAAGCGAGACCGTTTAGCTGCTGAAATGGAGTGAAGCCCGAAGGCCTGGTAGGTTGATAGAGTGGCTACGGTGTTGAGTGAATGAACCACTGACTGGATGAACGGCTGAATGAATGAAGCGCTGACTCAAATGGAACGAACTGGAACGAAGAGCCGGCACGGGTAATGGCAGACTGGACAGTTCAGGTAGAAGTAGCGGAGTGAACTGGATCGCTGAGCTGGAACGAACCATAGCGAGCTGGAGCGGCGAGCTGACTCGGCTAGCTGGATAGATATCTGGAACAATGTCTGAGCCCCACTTCTTCTTCTTCTTCTTCTCTAGAATTATGGCGGATTACAAGCAACTGAAGGTGCATACCGCCACCTACTGTACCTGAGTGTGCAACGTCATATCATCACCCTATATCCTCCACCACAGACGTGTCTGCTTTAGAAAGTGTAATAGTGCCCTTCTAGTCCTAACTAATCCCTCGTCTTCCCCTTCCGTGCCCAAAACCCCCACCAAAGACCATTCCCTTCCCTCATCCTGCATTACAACCTGCAAATCCCTCCTTTCAGTCTCATATTCCGTACAATGAGCCCCACTTCCTGGGTCAAAGGTCCTTTTATAGTGGAAGTGGAGCCAGAGGGATGATGGGAAATGGAGTCTTGGAGGGAGGAGCGCTCCGGAGGAGAGGAACGGTGACAGATGTCACCTACCTTCCCCTCTGCTGTTTAGTGGTGCATGAGGACAGGTTATGGTTCATTTGGTATCATTTTGACATTTTTCTTTAGTTTATTAAACATCAACTGACATTAACATCATGGATCAAGTTGCAGCTCCTGACTCAGATTGGGATATTTTAACTCAAATGAAAAGACAGATCTAGGAAAATGTGATCTTGAAAAATTTTTTAAGAAAAGGTGTTAAAACTGCTCCAATCTGAAAACCATATGAATTGTATCTTATGGCTTCTACAGTATTTAAATGAAGAAACGTAGAATATATCAGACTTCTGTGCTGCTTTCTTTATTTTCCAAGGTCATAATAATAATACTACAGAAACATAAAAGCGTTGGTTGAATTATTAATCACAGTTTGCTGAATGCTAATTAATCATTAGCAGCACATGTGATAGTTCTTATCAGAACCTAGAAACCCCACCAGATTAAACCTGAAGTTACCTCTGATCTCATTTCCTGTTTTCTACCAGAGGCCTCTGGAGCAGCAGATTGAATATAAACAATCCAGGAGCCATGTTCAGCCTTCAGCACCTATTAACAGTTTAGTCAAAAACAAGAAATAAATCTGAACTACTTACCTGCCACACGAAGCGGTTCCAGCTGACCAGGTGGACCTGAATTCAGACCCATTCAGACACACTCACATCTCCTTAATGTCTTTTTGTTTTTTAAACAGGGAACACTGTCAGCAACCTGATAATGATCCTTCCTCCTGTCTACGGAGCCATCCAAACGTTTCGAGATGGCCTCGAGTTTCGTTACATCTGCTCATTTTTGGGACTTTTAGGTGAGTGTTGATCCTCTTTGTCAGTCCAGACGTCTTCAGTCACACATTTTCTGTGAACTCTACCTCCAGTTACATTACCTACATGTCAGAATGTTATAAGTTAAGTTTTCTTTTCCTGCTTTGTCACCCAGCTGTAGGTGTTGGTTCCTGGTGCTTCCACATGACACTGCTATATGAGATGCAGGTGGGTCACTGCTGCAGAAACTGCACAAATGAAACTTTCTTTTTATTTTATTTTTTTAAGAAGACATAATTTTAAAACACCACAGCCTGATGAAGCTAGGAGAACCAAAAAGCAGAGACGGTATTCTTCTGCCACCAAACTAGCTGTGCCTAGTAATCCTGTCCATAAAGATTATGAACAGGACTGGTGACAAAGGACAGCCCAGGCGGAGTTCAACCCTCACTGAGAACAGGACCAACTTACTGCCTGCTATGTGCACCAAACTCACACTCCCCTGGTACAGAGGAGGAGGCCCACTGCACCGGGTCCAGCCGCGGCTGCGAGGGATTCATTCACAGATCAGACTTGTGACTTGTGCTATTGCCTGCAGCAATTCTAAATTCAGGGTCACCAACTCAACATCATCACCTACCAGCAGCATGTTGAGGGGATTGCTCAGCTACCCCCATTTGATCTTAGTTTGTTTTAAAGGTTATTACACACGTCTCTAGTTTGGACATAGAAATGATGATTACTAATGTGACTGAAACCTTTAAAATAGTTTAGATATAAAATGTTTATCGAATCGTGAGTTTTGTCCAATAATTTCATGTTTTCTGTGTTTTGCAGTTACTGGATGAGTTGCCAATGATTTACAGTACATGTGTCTTTGTATACTGTCTGTAAGTTATTCAGTTACTATTGCTCTTTTTGCTGTTATTATACCAAACAAGAGTATTTAAAAGAACTAATTTATTGAAACCGAGCTCGTACTAGGACTGCTTGATTATGGTTAATCTGTAATCACAATTATTTTGGTCAACCCTGAAATCATGAATTTTTAACACGATGATTGCTGATTTTATTTTCCTTCTTAAAGCAGAATTGTACATTTTATTAGTTTTTTAATTATTTTATATTATTTGATTAATTGCATATCCCTTGCTGGCTAGCTTGATTTCCTATCAGGAAGTGGATTGTACCACCTTTTAGTGCAGCTTTCATTTTCCTCTGTTGTTATTTTAGTTGAATGCAAACTATAAACATTGTTTTCTTTCATTCAGATACGAGTGCTTCAAGCCAGAAAACAGCATCAGTGTATTTCCTATAGCATTATTGTTCTTCTTCAGTGCCTTAGTCACTTTGGTGAGTACACATATTTACTTCAAACCATCTCAGACACAAGTTCTAACAACCAGCAGACCTCCTGAGCCATGTCTGTGTTTGTCTCTCAGGTGTACCTACAGTGGAAGGAGCCAGTGTTTCACCAGGTGAGGCGGAGCACTCACTGTTTACTGTTAGGGCTCAGTGTGTTGTAGGTCAACCGTAGCTTGTGTAAACACTGGCCCTGCCAACGCAGCATGCACACTCACTTTGGTGTATGCTGGTTGTAAAACTTCAGCGGTTCAGACTGTAAAATCCACAGCATTGTCATTCAGAGGCAGCTATAATTTTAGGTAAATGTTTCTCACGGCTTCACTCTGGGAAGTGACAGTGATCTGTGGTATGCACATGAAAACTTTACAGGTTTTTTCAGAAGTTGGCTGATGTGGGTTTGTTATCAGCTGTCAGTATCTTACCTGCAGTAGGTAGCGCTGAGAATGCGCTCAGCTCAGAGAATCTGGGAGGAATTTTTATGCAGTAAACGTCACAGCTGCTCAGAAGACGCCATGTTCAAGGGCAGGCCGTTTAAAACTGATCATACTTTTATCTGTTCAAGTTTAACGTTTATACATTCTCACTCAGATTGTAATAACCATTTATATTAATAACTACATTAAAATAATTCTTCCCCTTCCCCTGTGCACTTCCCTCTATGCTGGTACTCTCATAAAATGTTTCATATTAAAGTGTAAAATATGAATTTAAAGTTCTAATTACAACATGACTAAATACATAAAAGCTCTTATTAGTTATCCAGTTAAAAACAAAAGGTCTGAATATCTACGTATTTTGCTGTGATCTCCTGGTAGACACTGGGATTGGACTGGAAATAATCAAATCAAAGCTAAATTCTTAAATATTATCTGTAAACCAAAACGATTGATTCAGACTAATGATCACAGTCATTGTTTTAGTGGTTTCACATCATAGCAGGAGCCATTTAGGAGTAAAGATCCATCAGCTTCACTCATCATGTAGTGATCGGACTGAGATCATGATGACTGCTGTCTACTGCAGGTGAGATAATACTAGACATACTCGTGGGTACTCTACACAACTGGCACACTTTCCTTTTGATCGAGGTGAAATGTCAGCGTCATCATCTTACGGTGGTTTAAAGGTATATTCAGTCGTTTTATTGGTGTTGTGCTGCTCCGTGTGTGTGTGTGTGTTTTACATAAACACACACTCATCTAGAGTAGGAAACTTGTGTTGCCCTAGAGTTGTGTTTCCACTTAGCAGCATCTCCGTTGTTTCATTCTGAGAGTCCAGATAATCTGAGAACACCTTGGCTCTTATCAGCCTGCTTCATGCACTAAGCTGCTGACTTTGTTATGAAGGTGCTCAGGTGTTTTAGTTTTACCTGTAGAGTTAGTCAAAGATAAACCCAGGGACAGGATCTCATGTTAAGTCTGTGTTGGATAGCAACAGTGGAACAGATCAGCCTTTGTGTATTGTTTGGAGCTGAAGTTGTTACTGACCGCTCTGCTCTGTAGTGGTTGAGGTAACCTCTGCTTTAACAAGTAGACAGAACTGAGTTGAGGACATATTCTGCCCATATGATAGGTTGATTACAGCTCTGCCTGATAATGTTTTTGAGGGCCGTTAATTATTTTTTGTCTTAACTGACCAAATGAAAAGCTGGCTAGGTTACAGACCTTGTCTGTGCTTCAGCCCTCTTCAGATAAAGAGTTAAGTTGAGATGAAATGGTGCTTCTGATTGTCTAGTTCAGGGGTCTTCTGCCTTTTATGTTCTGTGAGCTATTTTAACACAGTGAAAGTACCAGAGAGTTATTCATGTTTACATTTATTCACATAGATAATTTCCATATAGAACAGACTGATATGCTTGTTTGGCTTCTCCTCACTAACACTTATCCAAATCTGGGTCTGCATCCCGAGTAAGGAATCCCAGACTGTCCTCTCCTTGGCCACCTTCACCAGCTCCTCCAGTGGGTCAGCCTGGAGATGTACTTCCTCCAGCTTGTCCTGGATTGACCCGGGGGGGCTCCAGCTGGAAGGACATGCCCAAAACACCTTCCCAGAGAGGTGTCCAGGGGGCATCCTGGCAAGATGCCCGAACCACCTCAGCTGGCTCCTCTCAATGTGGAGGAGCTAATCCGGGTCCCTCCCAGATGTCTGAGCTCCTCGCCCTATCTCTAAGGCTGAGCCCGGCCACCCTGCAGAGGAAACTCATTTTGGCTGCTTCTATTTACCCAAAGCTCATGACCATCGGTGAGGATTGGAACGTAGATCGACCAGTAAATCGAGAGCCTTGCTTTCTGGCTCAGCTCTCTCTTCACCACGACAGACCAGTTCAGCGTCCGCATCACTGCAGATGCTGCCCCAGTCCGCCTGTCGATCTCCCGCTCCCTCCTTCCCTCACTCGTGAACAAAACCCCGAGATACTTGAACTCCTCCACTTGAGTCAGGACCTCTCTCCCAACCTGGAGTTGGCAAGCCACCCTTTTCCAGTCAATAACCATGCTCTCAGATTTGCCTTTTCTGCATATAATATTATCAAACTAGGTAACACAGAACACATATTCTGTATGGTAACTTAAATTCACGAGCATATGCTGTCTTCATCATATTTCAGAACTTCAAAACCTGAAAAGGATCATTTATGTGGAAAAACTCACCAGCAAATTCATGCTGTACTCCTGAATAGTTTTAAATATTTACAACAATTTGAGACTGAGATCCATCCATCCATCCATTTTCTGTAGCCGCTTATTCCTCCACAGAGGGTCGCGGGGCAGCTGGTGCCTATCTCCAGCGGTCAAGGGGCGAGAGGCGGGGGACACCCTGGACGGGTCGCCAGTCCATCGCAGGGCCTTGAGACTGAGATAATCAGAGATAATCTATCTGCATGTGGATGTTGTTTTCCTTTCTCAATCTACCTATGCTGCCAAAGCTTAACTTCAACCAGGGAGACTTTCTGAGAACATCAGCTTTCCATCATCTAATCAGGAGTGTGGCTCCTCTAGTCTGGAACCGTATCTCTGACCTTTTTATCCAATTTCAAACAAATAAAAGTATTAAAAACTCAAAGTGAAAAATACAACATGAGAGGTCGAGTGTTATGACTGACAGGTGTTGATCAGCATGGTGACTGTGAAATAGGTGAAAATAAGAAAAGTGAATGCTGCATTCTTGAGGAGAAATAGACTAGTACCTACTGTTTTAAAGTAAAGTCAACCCTGTGTGTTTAGTGCATGGGGCGGTGCCGACAGTGATGAAGCAGTCCGATCTGGAGCAGCACTTTTTTTTACATGAATATGCAAAGAAATTGTTAAATAATGTTTTATCAATGTATAGTTGTAGCATCATTTGGTGTGCACGCTGACTGTGGCCCTCACAGGACTTTCTTAAACATTTTTGGCCCCCAGGAAAGAAAAGGTTCCCCACCCTTGATCTAACCGCGTGTGTGTCTCTGTCGGTGAAGTAGACTGATCCTGGATGGATCCAACCACAGAGCTGTGTGCAGGAGTGGTTCAGTCTAATTCATTTAAATGTTCATCTGTCAGTCTGTTTCTGTGTTTTGATTTTTTGACATTCATGTCTACGTTGTAGACTCAAACAAAGCAGCCTGGTGAAGGTTTGTGTGATTGTCTCTGGGATTTTAGCTGCACATCATTTAGACCTCTGTCTCAGTCAGTGACCCTAACATGTTAGTGAGAACTTTGGTGAAATGAATGGTCCAATTGCCAGACTCAGATGAAGCTTGTTTCTTTCTCACAGAAGTCACATGATCGATGACAAATCACTTCCAGGACACGCCCCCTACCGGGTCCTCTGGAGGTTCATGCTATGGTTTCCCTCAGTGGTTTACAAACAATTATTAAAGAAATAAATGTTTAAGAAGCAGACATGATGTTAAATGTTTCAAAGGTTCTCCATCTACCGACCGGACAGAGTATTTAAAAATCTGGTAAACATGGGAAAGCTGTTATGTATTGTAAACACTCAGTGAAGGTGGCAAACTGGAGTGATACTGAGATTCAGGAGCAGAAGCACAAGTTTCCTGTCTGTTTACTATGGGCACTTCTGTCTCACGTTATATGTAACCCAGCACTTTGACAGCGCAAAAACCGTACACATACCCCCTTTATACCGCCATCAAATAAACTTTGGTGAAAAGCACATGATTGCTGGCACAGTCTGACCACTTATGAATGACCAAAGGCTCCCAGATGCTGGATCAGCTTGTGGCAAATTGGCGGCATTGTTTTTTGAAAGAGGCTTATAAGACTTGCTCCTGTAGTCTGATGTAACAGTTTTCTTCAAAACACTTTTACTTTAAATACAGTGATGGGTGTCTCTGGTAGACAGAACTGAGTGTTAATGTCTTCTGGACAAAAACATGTAAATGTCCCACGTTTGAATAGCTCCTATCTAAGTCATGGACCCCAAAGCACTTTACATTAGTCAGTCACTCACACGCTGATGGCAGTGAGCTAAAACAAGTATAAACAGACAACATCGTTATTGTTCTGTCCTCACTAGATGAGACTAGCTATCCAGCTAGACAGACAGTTAACACGTAAACTTAGTTGCTTTTATTTATTTTCTCTATTCTGTGAAGCTGTAAACACAGAGAAAATACAGCAGTCAGTAACATGTAACAGGAATTACAATGTACACTGTATTATGTATTGATACTTTAACTGTTCAACCAAATGCTGTACATCAAAGGGCTTTATAAAAACTACTGACATCTCTGTTAGCATACGGCACTAGCTAAAGCTAACGTTATGATACAGTCACTTTATATGCTGCTGGAATCCAATGAAGTCACTGCTGTACACTTGACATTAAAATCACAACACAAATCAGGACTCGCTGGTTTTTTATGTGGGCCAAGACCTCAACACTTCGACCATGACGGTTTATGCTAAACCTCAGAACAACTTCCTTCTACAAATATAAGTTACACCACAAGAGGGCGCAGGATAACCATTAATAATACAATTTGTGCATTTCAGTCCCATTTAAAACTGTACCAATACAGTTTATATTAATCAAATAAATACAACAGCATACACCTCTGAGTGAAGGCTCACAGCAAACAGGTAGGAGATGAAGCAGAGGAAACACCTGCCCTGCAGCCATTATGAATCAGCTGAGTACCAGCTGGTTAATGAGAAGTGACTACATTCACTGCAGTATGGTTGACCTCTTGGTGAGTCACCATGAAGGGCCTTATGAGCTGCTGGTAGCTTGCCAGTGTCTTGGTGGAGACACCTGGTGTAATGAAATGATTTAGAGAACGTTTTTATCTGTCCCTTTCAGGTCATGTATGGTGCTCTAGTAGCTTGCCTGGTGATGCGATCTATTTTCATTGTTACGTGGTAAGTTTGCTAAAAGACAGTCCAAACGAGCCCTCCCATATCAAACACAGGGTAATGAGTCAGGAGTCCTCATGCTGATGTTTGTCTTGCAGGGTGTACCCGTGGCTCAGACCGCTGTGTTACACCTCCTTAGGCGTCTTTTTGTTCGGGTTCCTGCTGTGGAACATTGACAACATCTTCTGTGACTCTTTGAGGTGAGGATTTAGGAAGTTTGTAATTTTTTTGGTCATGTATAAATTTGATCAAAATTATAAAAGTTATGTTATTTGATGAATTACGTTCTTGTGTGGAAAAACAGGAGATAACAGAAAAATCACTCTAATCCATAATAAGTGTTTCCATACTAAAAGATCTAAATAATTATAATCCTTCTTGTTGTTTGGTTTTAAAATGAGATAAAGTGATCAGTATGTCATGTCATGTTTTTAAACTCAGAGCCAGTAGACAGATGCTGCCCCCTGGTGTTGGAGTCGTGACACAGTTCCACGCCTGGTGGCACATTTTCACGGGTCTTGGATCCTACCTTCACATTCTTCTCAGGTACTGCTCTGATTGTCTCAGGAGGTGTTTAATTCAGTTAATTCACTGAAATTAAATGTTCATATTTTTATAGCTTGCAGATCAGATCAAACTACCTCAAGTACAGACCAAAAGTTAAGGTATGCTGCTTTTTCTTGTTGACCTCTAAACTTTTACTGGTTGCGTTTTGTTGTTGTTTTATTAATTGTGGCACATTTAGAGTCTGTAATGTCGTCCACGGTGCAGTCAGATGCTAAATTCATCAGGAGCATGAATGTAATAATAAATGTAGACCCTTAAAGGTTATTTATAGTTGTTTATCCAGGATGAAATGATTATGGAAGATATTACTTTCAATAAATACCAGATCTGGGTGGACAGTTTGCATTTTTGGTGGTTCTTAGGTCAGAAAGTCACACCTTAACTGCTCTATAATAACCTCTCCTTATTGTGGTCAAACAGCTCAATCTGGTCTCTTCTGATCATGAACCATTTCTCTAGAACAGTGTTTTTCAACCACTGCTCCGCGGCACACTAGTGTGCCGTGAGAGATCGTCAGGTGTGCCGCGGGAAATTATTCAAATTCACCTGTTGGTTTAAAAAATATTTTTTGAAAACTAATTAATTATTATCTGCTAATAATATTCCATCATCGCGCGTCTGTGCCAGCCATCACCAAATGGCAGACTCCGGTTCTGTTTGGAGTCAGACCGCGCAGCAAATCCAAGACTTGGACCTGGTCCAGGGTGTGCGCTTTGGGGAGACGCGCGGCGCGCTGTGAGACGCCGCGGCCCGCTCGGCACCGGCACGACTCCTCCCCCGAACTGGATCACATCAAGTCTGTGGTTCGGCGAGGAGGAGGGGGAGACGCGCGGCGCGCTGTGAGACGCCACCGTGGCCCGCTCGGCACCGGCACGCCTCCGCCCCAGACCTGAACCTGGTCTGTGGTTCGACTTGGTTCGGCGAGGAGGAGGGGGAGGCAAGCGGTCACGGCCCCGCTGCCACCAGTCAGGAGAACCAGTCCTGGACTGGCTCTGTTTCCTGGTGGAGCAGCAACAGTCCCGACATTTTAAAATTCATACTTTGATCTGCCCGGTCCATAAAGCCAGATCAGCAGCCCACGGACACTGGGTTGGGTCGTCATCATGTCGCTTTGTTCCTGCGTGATGATCATTTGGCAAAAAAAAAAAAAGTCAGAGTAAACCCCCTCAGCATCACTGGTTTTTTAACGGTCTGAGAGGCTCACTGGGTTTTTTCTCCAGTGTCTCCTCTCTTTGGCTGAAGGTCCCGTTATTCTGATCACCTGTCAGACCGGTGAGGAGCAGCTTTGCTCGCGCATGTCGTCATAAGGAGAGCGCAGCTGTGTTTCTCAGCAAAACTGATGACTTAAAATTGAACAAATCAAACAATATCAACACTAAAAACACATTGATCTGTCAGTGACTTCATCAGGTTGTCCTTTATTACTAATGTTTAAATACACCCAAAAGTTTTACTACTAAAAACATGATGACAGAGTCCTGCATGATGTAACATGGAGAATGAAATAAGGCAGATTTAATCCATTACAGATAAACTGGATGTTACAATCACTTTTTGACAGGTGAAAAAAATCAGCTTGAAGTTATTTGATGTGGTAAAAAAGAGAGATGATGCTTTGATCAGGTGACCTGTAAACTAAATGTAATCCTTTACTGTCAGGAGATGAGAAGGTTTCTACAGCAAAACTATTAAAACAGAGTGAGACTTAGAAAACAGCTGCAGTCCTGACAGATTCATGTGTTTTAGTGTTAAAAATGTTTGATTGGACCAAATTCATCTGATAACTTTATACTGCTCCTCGAACAATGAGGATGGGTCAAATGCAGAGATGAATTTCCCCAAGGAGATCAATAAACTAAGGATAAATTATTATTATTATTATCATTATCAACCATCAATGAGCTCAGACGGTTCTGACAGCAGCACCCCCCCCCGTGGTGTGCCTTGTGATTTCTTTCAATGAAAAAGTGTGCCTTGGCCCAAAAAAGGTTGAAAAACACTGCTCTAGAAGACGTCTGTCTCATCCATGTGGACAGCTGCAGATAATCAGTTGAAATATCTAATAATTAATAATACTATAGACCAGCTTCACTGTGGATATAGGCACAGATGTTTCAATAGGTTCCAGTTCATGGTAGGCTGGAGCCTGGGTGGTCCCTGAACATCCTAACCAATCTGAGTGTTTGTCAGTCCAGTAAGTTCAAATGAATCTATTTATCCTGCAAAGAGAAACAGCCAGCTGTGGTTAGTCGCATCACTAACAGGAAGTTGATAAGAGTTGGTCTTGTCAAGTTTATTCCTCTTCTAGAACCTTTAATTCCACGTGTGTCTGTGTTCTAAATTCTATTTGTTTCTGTTTTAAACTCTTAAATGATTACAGTTAGTCTGTCAGATTGCTTACATTTGATATATTCTAATGTTTGTTTTATCACAGTTTCTTTCTCTATCCTGTCTACTGTGAAGTGAGCTGATGCTTTTCTTGGCCAGGTCACCCTGTGAAAGATCTTCATCTAAAAGGGTCTTTTATCTGGTTAAATACAAACATAATAAACTTGTTAGACTATTTAGGTAACTGTTTAACTCTGCGTTGAAGAGAGATAATTCAGTCGGTCCCTTACTTGTGAACGGAGTTCTTGTTTTTAAAACTTAGTGAAAAACTAGTTTGTATAATTATTCCACCCTGGGAAAACAAGAGTTTAACCATTAAAATCTCAGCCCTCATGATGGGTGTAAACCTCTGACCATGGATCTGACCTCTCTTCCAGTTTCTGTGTGGAGTCTGGCCCACTTTGCACATTGAACCACAGAAGATGAGCTGAAATGGCGGAATGGGGACCAGCTTGAAGGTGGTGACTGCCAAACCCAGACACCATTGGCACAGAGGCCTGCTGTGCTGCCACTGCCCACAGACACTGAGCGGGTCAACACCAGGGAACCTCACCAAGAACCTCTTGGTCCTCAGCTGCAGGAAATCACCAATTACAGTACAGCAAAGTGGTGTTGATGTAAATGGAAGATTTTTCTCATCAGTCGTAATTTATTAGCTGAGCTTTTCTCTGATTTTATTGTAGCATAGTTATTTTATTTGCTCATCTAGTTTCAGCTCAGTGAACAGATGATGTGGCCCACTGCTGGCAAATGTTGACGGGGTTGTGGATAATCATAGGGTGTTAGTTTACCGTAGTTCAAAATTCTAATTCTATTTCCTATTGATTGTCTACTTCTGGAAATAATAACCTGCATGTATCCCTTTACTGTTCATCAGATGGTCCAGATTGTAACCTTGGTTAGTTCAAAACCCTTTGGTATCATTTTCTTCTTCAGCACATAGATGTTCTAAATAGTTCTCTCAGATCTCAGTCTCCTATCTTTAGCCATCTTTATGTGGGATCAAATTTACAATGAACCTACAAAAGCTGCAGTTCTGGGTTCAGTCCTACCTGATTTCATGTCATCACGTGTTTTTCCCATGACCCAGTTGAACTCAGATCTCAGTGGGTCATTTTCTTTCAGCTGTCTTGATTTTTGCTTTTCTCAGTTAAAGAATCCCACACGCTGTAGTTCACTGGATCGCAGTCTGGACTTCTTCAGATGTTTTGTTCTGCAGCCTGTATGAGATGCTGCTGTCAGGCTGAACTGTAGTCAGCAGTGTTGTCTTCGTTAACGAGGACTACAACAAAACATCGCACCTTTTTCACGACGATAACGAGACACTGATGAGCTAAACACAGGTCTTTGATGACTAAAATGAGACGACGTGTGAGTTTACGTCAGCTCAAACTTCCGAGCATCCTTTTAATTTTGATGGGGATGAACTCTTCATTAGTTCCAGGCCGATCAGTCTGTTTTGTCTCTGTGGCAGTGTGCTTGGGTTGATTCTATATCAACTCCTCAGTGAGTCGTTTGCTTTGCTTGTTAAAGGTGATATGTGGAGTATTTCAGCAAGAGAGCGTTTTTTTATATCCAACGTACCACAGCCTCTACCAAAACAGCCATTCTCCCCCTCCCTCTTTTTATAGCCCCACCTCTACACACGCGTCACTCCATTCTCTAAAGCTGGTTTAAACTGTGCTTCGTGGCTCAAACTGTACAACTGCATCGTTCAATCATTCACAGCTCATAAATCATGTTCTCACTCTGGAGATGCTCTGATGAGACCTGTCTGTCACTGTGTTTATGAAACACGTCGCTCTTGAACAGGGAAGCTGCAGAACCCGGAAATGAGGAGACACTCGCTCCAGAATGGAATTCTTGACCAAAATAAATGCGTATCCTTGGCAAGCCTTGCCATTCTGTGTGGAGAAAAGTGTAAAAATATAAATAACGCCCTCAGTATCCGGGGAATGGATAGCTTTTTAGGAGAAATTAGCGCTAACTTCTCCATGACCGGCTGAGACGGTAAACAGGAAGACACGGAGCGTCCTGGGCACTACAGGTTTGCATGAAGCGCATGCACGTTGACTGACAGCTAACAATGTAGAAATTTTAATTCTATTGGTTGAAAAAGTTAACCGGTCAGAGAATTCAAAGGGGTCTATAGGAGGAAGGAGGGTCTCTACCCATAGATCATAGTTTAGACCTGAACTATCATATAAAACATTTAGAAAACTTTGATACAGAGAAAAATGCTCCACATGTCAGCGCTATGGTCAACTGTGTATGGTACTTTTGAATTGATTGATGTGAGTGATTCTAATTTCCAACCCACTGACCTAAATGACTTTGTGAAAGGGTTAATACTTTTATAACTAAAACCTTTTTGAGTTTTTGTTGAGTAAAGTGGACTAAAAGTACCATGACTAAAATGTGATTAAAACTAAAGTATCTGCCAAAAACAAGACTGGTTGTAAGGATGCAAATGGAGACAATCAGGGAGAAGTCTTTAAAAATGGAGGCCAATCAGCCACCTATTCAGGTACAATCAGGTAGAAACTGCATCTTATGAGACTCAATAGTAAATTTGATCCCATATAAAGATGGATAAAGATGAATGAATCCATAAGGTCAGGAAACCTTAAGCAAACTAAGACAACGTTCATCAAATGAAACCAGAGGGTTCTGAACCAGCTGATACTGAAGTCTGCCTTCTTGTTTCTGCCCACCCAATATTTATCCACCACCCATTTCCCAGTATCATTTAGAGTTAGTTTCAGAAGAAACTAAGAGACATTTTCTTAAAACTGCTGTGGAGTCTCATCTCATGGAAGGACCATTTGGATGCAACATGAGAGCAGGCGACTGGGAGGAGGCTGTTATTATAGGAGCATCGTTTATCTGCTTCACATTAAGCTTGTTTTTTCCAGTATAGCATCTCACTACTGAAAGAATGACGTTTCAAACTCTATTATTTTCTTGCCAAAGTTGCACGTTTTTAAAGTTACGTTCATGTGTGAAACTTGTTGATTTTTAAATTATTGTTTTTTAAAAACAAGGTGCTTTTATGAAGGCTCTTAACACTAAATTGTGGCTTTTAAGAACAATTTGGTATTTCTAAGCTACACAGAATAGTCTGACCATCTAAAAGCTGAGAAAGTTACAGTGTTTAAATTTTACTGCCAGGTAATTTATGCTCTGAAGAGTGGCAGCAGCTTAGTGTCAGTTCATATAAAGTGTCCTTTGGAGTGTTTAGTTCATCAACACCTTGAAGGATTATCACCACCGGTACTGATGACTGAAGCTTTTTATCAAAGATTTATTAGAGCTATCAAAATGTAATCAAAGGACCAAGTGAATGAGACAGTCAGAACCTTCAGCTTCACTCAACCACGTTAAAAACATTTTAGTCTAAAATGAACGTGAGGCTAAACGACTCAGCACTGATACCTTTATTTAATATTTATTAGGTCTTCTGTAGAAACCCTAATGTTCCTGTAAAGCAGTATGTGGTACAGCCACTAGGGGGTATCAGTTTCCAGCTTATTGCAGACATTACCCAGCATGCCACAGTGCACTGAAGACTTGTGAGGTCCCTACTGTAGCGTCCCTGCTTTACCTGTTAGGTCTGTGTGGTGAAATGATGTTTTTTGCTGCTGTGAATGGATGGGTAGGTGTTAGCAGGAGCTGACTGGTTAACTGGAATAGACCCAACGTTTAGGGGATCAGAAGAATGATCTTGTGTGGTCTCCTGGGTCATCTGAGGACATGTGACATTACTTTTATTCCTGGGTTTCATGAGTGCAAACTCTCGGTGTTACAAACTTTCATAAGCACAATATGTGAAAGCTAAGTATTAGCACTGTTTCTTTTGTGTGCTCATCAGTTCTCTAAGAGGGTGCCTTATTATCACTGCAGTGTAAGAATCCAAGTTGCCTTGATGTGGTGAGAAACCTCTCAGTATGTCTGTTGTATTTAGTCATGTGACCTTCCTCTGATTGTTAGCTGCTAATGCACCAGGAGGACCACGCGGTCTTCCTGTCATTTCAGTAAAGGTAACAACATGTCTGTGTTTAGGCCGCTTCACAGCTTGGCTGAACGTTGATCATGCCAGTCTTTTGTAATGTCTCGTGTTGTCAAATTAAATAAATTATTTCAAACTCACATCACATGACTCATGAGTGTTGTGTGCCTTACAAGAAGTAACCTGATGTTATTTACTTCACAAACTGATTGTTTAATGTGGCACCAAAACATGACGGGTTTAGTGAATATTAGCAGATTTACAGAAAATATACCTGAATCCAGCTGTCAGATAAAGAGTAACCTTAAAACAGGGCTTCCTGTACCACACTGATCAATCACTTCTTTACCCATGAGAAACAGATAGGCTGGTGTGTCTCGATACATCTCAAACATACAGTATGCCGCTTCTTTTCAGTGGTAACTTAAATC
The DNA here is from genome assembly GCA_006937965.1 of Callopanchax toddi. Classification (NCBI taxonomy): domain Eukaryota; kingdom Metazoa; phylum Chordata; class Actinopteri; order Cyprinodontiformes; family Nothobranchiidae; genus Callopanchax; species Callopanchax toddi. The sequence goes on along the minus strand of SSNR01000249.1, from coordinate 35,316 downwards.
CTCTTGTGCAGTTTAAGTTGAGTCTCATTCAAATTAAACTCCCAGCAGTTACAGAGAGCAGAAAAGGCTCTGATCCACAGGGACCAAATCTCAGCTACGAATGAGCTAAAAGACCAACATTCTCTCTGGCAGTATGTTAGTGTGGGCAATGGTGAAAGTGTCCTAAATCAGTCAACGCTCACTCTGAGGACAGCTTGTGTAAATGTGTATGTGGTGGCAACGTGACTAGGGTGTCTGAACAACGTGAGAGAAATATTCATATTTACAGGGTTTTGAGTGAGCTGTTCATGACACAACTGAACAAGAAAATGAGCAACACACAACAGAGGGAAACCACACCATGATGTAACTGTGGGTTGAATACATTTAAATTATGCTGTAAATATTTCTGCATCCATGTGGAAGGCCTGTAGTTGATATTGGTCTGAAAGGTCGAGTTCAGAGATTTGACTCTTAATTAGCTTTAGTGCCAGATGGAGTTAAAACTGTTTGACTGCAGGACATTTTGGTTTCAGGAAGGAAACCCAGACATCTCTGTTGCCTGGTGACTGACACCCTAAAGCTCCTCCTGAGAGATGTCCACAGATCACAGGCAATACGCTGCCTCTGCCCCTCGGATATGTAGCTACAGAAAACCTCTAGCTCTAGAAGGAGCTAGGGGCCAGGAGGCATCCTCATCAGATATTCACACCACCTCAGCTCCTTTTGAGGAGGAGAAGCAGCAGAGTCAGGACTCTACTGACACCCATTTTCTGTGAGGAAAACATGTTGATCAGGTTGTTGCATAGTTTTGTTTTTATGTGTGTAACTGCTGCTTGTGCAACACATTTTCCATTGGGGACATTAAAGTTTTAACTAACATATAAAGACTGAGCTGGGCCACCCGGTGGAGGAAGCTCATTTCAGCGGCATGTATTTAAGGTCTTCTTCTCTTCATGGTTCATATCTCATGGTGAGTGTTTAAACCAGGGTGTGATTTGACGGGGAGGATTTACCCCTCTTTGCTTGTGATGCCCCCCCCTCTGGTCATTAATCTTTCACCCCCTGGGGGGATAGACTTCTATGCACCTCTCACTGGTCTGACAGAGCAATTCCCCGGTTTCTGTCTGACAGATCTGCTCCCCGCGGTCAGATCTCAACATGCCTGATAAGTTGTAATCCAGGACTCCCTTGAAAAGAGATTCTGAATCTCAATGGGACTATTTCTGGTAAAAAAACAAAAAAAGATTAATGTGCAACGCAAGCAGTGGAGGGGTGTGACGAGGTGCAGCTTTGTGTGCTCCGGACAGAACCAGCACTGCGTCCAGATCTGAACCACTGCAGCATTAATGTGATCAGTTTGTTTCACGTAGACTAGGACGTCCCTTACAGCCTCTGAAGGTTAGATAACCCTATGCTAGATGTCTGAGCTCATCGTTTGAACTGAGATGAGAAGGGATAGTCCTCAGGTTTTTATTATTATGACCTGTTTATGACTTGTTTTCTTTCACCCTCTTTTCTTTGTGTTTTTCATTTTGGTGTGAAGTTAAATGATGTTTTTTACAAAAATCCTAAACTAGAATGTGTGTTTGGATCAGGATATGACATCATGTAACTTTTCTGCTCTTTAAAACAGAACTCCTAAAGAGTCAGGTCACAGTAAAGGAAGTCCTACGGCATGCAGAGATACCGTATTCAGGCTGCTCTTGTCTTTCACTGTCAGGATCTGCTGGCGTCTTTCCGTATCTGTCACAGGAGCAAGTTTAGACAGACTAATTACCACATCACGCACTGCAGCACATTCCTCCATGAGCATTAGAAGTTTAAAGAACCAAAACGTCTTCCCTCTGTTCTCCGAACAGGATTCTGACATATGGACTGAATCACTGATTTACATCAAGAGAATTTTGTCAGAAACAACTGTGCACAGATTCCCTCAGTTTTTGATGTTTTGGGGGGTCAAACTGAAGTGTTTCTGATCAGCAAACAGACTTCACTATCAGACTGAGTAAATAGAAGATGATTTATTTATTAAGCCTCATGCCTTGTTAAGGGAATTCTGTGTATTTTTAGGTGTTTTCTTTCATTCATTTCTGCACAATTTGTACCATAGACAAGTCAGGATTACAGGCTACTGTGACTAGAAGAAAATGACACATTTGTTCAAATATGGGCAGAAATGACTGCTGCCTGATGACAAATTATGAAATGTGTGTGTGCGTGTGTGTGTTTGTCTGTGTCATCAGATTTTTGTGCTGCTCATCTCAACCCCTTCTTTTTTCTCTTGTCATACCTCTCATACGTGCACGTGCAGGCTCACATACACATGTACACAAGCAGGTTCATGCAGGTTCAGTTGCTCTAGAACTTAAATACACCCAGTGTCAGAAAAGTGCACGTCTAGCAGTAACTGACAGCATTTAGTACCCAGCTCAGCACTCTGCTTGTTCTTCAACAAGCTGGTTTTAGTTTCCGTGAGCAAAAACAGCATTTATCAAAATAGACATCCCCCTCCAGCAGGAACATGGGAAAAGTGTACATGTCTGTGTGTGTTACCTGAGACTGTAGCGTGCACACAAGAATAAATTTCCTCTGTTTCCTCCTGGATGTAACTAAAAAACTCAGATATGGAAAAGATGTCAGAGGTGGAGGAAGACATATTTTAGTTTAATCTGATATTAATGTACTAGTGCACTGGAGCCTGTTCACTGATAACTGATGGATGAGCCAGTGATTTTATTAGGAAAGGTCTCATTTTATTTTTGAGCTTTAAATGATAGTGAGATCAAACCTGGCATCTAAAAGGGTTCCTTTCTAATTGTGATCCATGAAATGATGTTAAATTAAGTCATTTGAAAACTACTCAGGTGTTATACTGAAATCTGTTTGCTGATAAAAACCTCAACTGTTATGTTCTACACCCTACAGTAGGTACTCAGTAGGTGGTCCGTGGGCCAGATCCGGCCAACATTCCTATACTTCTGGCCCTTGAGCCATACTGTTCCCCAAGCTGTCAATATTTCATAAAATCCACTTTGAATCTGGGTGGCACCTCCCGTGCAGCTCCTGCTGTATACAGGCGAGCGTGTTGACCCCCCCCCACAAACCACTTTGGCCTTTCTGATTAGTAACTGAGTATCCCTAATGAGTGTTTGAGCCAAAGCGAGTCGAGGTTTATTTGCCAGTGACTGTCGTTGTTAGCCTCTTGGACGAAGAGGTGGCTCATGGTCCAGTCCTAGATCAATGTATTCAGTGGTGCAGTAACTCGTATTTACAGCTAAATGTTTCAAAAACTAAAGAGATGCTGATCGATTTTCAGAAAAGTCAGCCTACGATTGTACCAACAAGTAATCACGGTACAGTAGTTGAGATTGTGAGCCAGCATAAATATTTGGACACCATTCTGGACAATAAGCTAAGCTATGAAGCTAACACTGCTGACATCTATAAATGACCAATCAGAAGAAGCTTTTTAAAGGAAGCTACATGGTTTGTTGTTGATCAATCTCTTTTAAGAATGTTTTATCTTTCTTTTACGGAGTCAGTTGTAACGTTTAGAGGTGCTGGTTTGGTTAGCTTAGCATGACAAGTAAAAGGAGGTTACGGAGCTTGGTTAGGTCTGTACAAAGATGACTGTTGTTTTTGTCATTTACTCATTTTTCTCATTTTGTTGATGCTGTGAGTGTCTATTGTTGTGTGTGTGTAAGTTTGAATCTGCTGGGAATGAATTGCCCTGCAGGAACTATGAAGTTCTTCAAACCCAACTCAAAACTCAAATGCAAAAACAGAAGAAACCTGTAAAAGGGCAGAACTGTCTTACAGACCTGTGTACTTGCAATGTGTTTACGTTAATTTAAAACTTTCCAGAATGAATGATCCTAGTAGCTGTAAACGCATCAACCAGGAATTCCAAAACAACAGCATAATAGCTTAACTGAAAACCAGCTTTTGCCTGGAGCCGGGCCACCGTGAGTCAGTGTGTCAACCTTTTGACTCTTTTCCCTCCAGGTATCCACTTCCTTTGACTCATTACTGTTTTTGTTATTAGAGAAAAAGGCAGTGCTGGTTCAGGTGAATGTAACAGTAACAGAACCAGATGAATCTGGTCAGGCCTTCGTCAGATGGAATGACTCAACCTGGGACTCTCTGTGTTGCTGAAGAGGCTGGATGAAGCTGCTGGCTTTAACTGAACTCTGTAGACTTTATAGACCTTCTTTGATCCGTCCAACAAGTCTTTAACTGCTGTGTTATTACGTCAGAAAGGATAAGCTCACATGAATCAACAATGAGATTATCAAATCAAATCAAACTTTATTTATATAGCACTTTTCATGCCACAGCGAGCAACACAAAGTGCTTGACAGATTAAAATGACCCATACAACCCACATTCCCTCCCTTTCCCACACATAGAACAATTATGACATTCTCCCCTCCCAGTCCACAACCCATTCCCAGGCACACATACTGTACACCCACACATACAAACAAAAACCACAGTAAACACTATGTTGAGCTCAGATACAGTGGTGTGAAAAACTATTGTCCCCCTTCCTGATTTCTTATTCTTTTGCATGTTTGTCACACAAAATGTTTCTGATCATCAAACACATTTAACTATTAGTCAAAGGTAACACAAGTAAACACAAAATGCAGTTTTTAAATGATGGTTTTTATTATTTAGGGAGAAAAAAGATCCAAACCTCCATGGCCCTGTGTGAAAAAGTGATTGCCCCGTGAACCTAATAACTGGTTGGGCCACCCTTAGCAGCAATAACTGCAATCAAGCGTTTGCGATAACTTGTAACGAGTCTTTTCCAGCGCTCTGGAGGAATTTTGGCCCACTCATCTTTGCTGAATTGTTGTAATTCAGCTTTATTTGAGGGTTTTCTAGCATGAACCGCCTTTTTAAGGTCATGCCACAACATCTCAATAGGATTCAGGTCAGGACTTTGACTAGGCCACTCCAAAGTCTTCATTTTGTTTTTCTTCAGCCATTCAGAGGTGGATTTGCTGCTGTGTTTTGGGTCATTGTCCTGCTGCAGCACCCAAGATGGCTTCAGCTTGAGTTGACGAACAGATGGCCTTCAGGACATTCTCCTTCAGGATGTTTTGGTAGACAGTAGAATTCATGGTTCCATCTATCACAGCAAGCCTTCCAGGTCCTGAAGCAGCAAAACATCCCCAGACCATCACACTACCACCACCATGTTTTACTGTTGGTATGATGTTCTTTTTCTGAAATGCTGCGTTACTTTTATGCCAGATGTAACGGGACACGCACCTTCCAAAAAGTTCTACTTTTGTCTCGTCGTTCCACAAGGTATTTTCCTAAAAGTCTTGGCAATCATTGAGATGGTTTTTAGCAAAATTGAGACGAGCCTAAAGGCTAGAATACACCGGACATGTCGGCGACACGCCACGTCGTGGCTGTGGCGTTATTTTGATTTAAAACCATTCTAGTTCATCAGATCACTCACACAGAGCTCGCCACAACGCGTCCCAGACACGCGAGACGCCGCTAGCCCACTAAAGATTCGCACCAGTTTAAAAGGGAGCGCCAGTCGCAGCTGTGTCACGACATGTTGAGTACTTTCTGACACCGGCATTACCATGACACCGACGTTACGACGCAGAGCGGCTCCTATTACGGCACACAGAAAAAAACCGCCACAAACATTACGGTACACATAAACAACAGCTCCATTAAATAGCTTACTTACCCATTTTGAAAGAATTAGAATTAGGTTCCCACAGCACACGACGGCAGCTCTGATCACATATAAACAAAGAATTCACTTCCCGCTTCCAGTTTTCAATTCCCGCGTGATGTTGTGACTATCGCGCGATTATTTTAAGCAGAATCCTACGGCGCGCTGTGTCAGGAGCGCGTCTTGTGTGAGTACAAGACTCGCCAACACCGCAGCCAAGAGGTGGCGCATCGCTGAGGTATCCGGTGTATTCCAGCCTTTAATGTTCTTTTTGCTTAAAAGTGGTTTGCGCCTTGGAAATCTGCCATGCAGGCCGTTTTTGCCCAGTCTCTTTCTTATGGTGGAGTTGTGAACACTGACCTTAATTGAGGCAGGTGAGGCCTGCAGTTCTGTAGATGTTGTCCTGGGGTCTTTTGTGGCCTCTCGGATGAGTTGTCTCTGCGCTCTTGGGGTAATTTTGGTCGGCCGGCCACTCCTGGGAAGGTTCACCACTGTTCCATCTTTTTGCCATTTGTGGATAATGGCTCTCACTGTGGTTCGCTGGAGTCCCAAAGCTTTAGAAATGGCTTTAGAACCTTTACCAGACTGATAGATCTCAATGACTTTTGTTCTCATTTGTTCCTGAATTTCTTTGGATCTTGGCATGATGTCTAGCTTTTGAGGTGCTTTTGGTCTACTTCTCTGTGTCAGGTAGCGCCTATTTAAGTGATTTCTTGATTGAAACTGGTGTGGCAGTAATCAGGCCTGGGGGTGGCTACAGAAATTGAACTCAGGTGTGATAAACCACAGTTAAGTTATTTTTTAACAAGGGGGCAATCACTTTTTCACACAGGGCCATGTAGGTTTGGATCTTTTTTCTCCCTAAATAATAAAAACCATCATTTAAAAACTGCATTTTGTGTTTACTTGTGTTATCTTTGACTAATAGTTAAATGTGTTTGATGATCAGAAACATTTTGTGTGACAAACATGCAAAAGAATAAGAAATCAGGAAGGGGGAAATCAGGAAGGGGGCAAATAGTTATTCACACCACTGTAGCTCCAGTAATGAGAAACACGACATCAAGTGGGCCCTCTGCCTCGTCAGCTGTAGAACCAGGTCAGCAGCCAACACACCAACCAAGGGCACCCGGGGATGGAGGGTGGCAACCCCCGCCACTGCCCGGGCCCTACCGGGGAGCGCCCGAGCCGCCACGCCGACCACCGGTCCCAAGGCAGAGGGCTCCACAGAGGAAACACTGGATTAAGGTGCCGTTTGGCTGAGTGCCAGGGTAAGAATAAAACAATATAAAAAAGAACAAAACTCACAGAATATTTAGAAACAGTGCCATTCTTCAAAAGTTTCCCAAAGTTTCCTTTTGAATCAGTATTTTATAGGTTAAACTGCAGTGTCTGAGGTCGTTTGGATTGTCTGTGATGTTAAAACGGTCTTAGTTAAATTTGTTATAAAGACAAATGTTCGTCTTATTTTCTGTTTTTGATTAAATGTTTTCAAGTGAGCATGTGACCAAACACAAGCAGAGTTCTTTTGAACTAGTTTGACGTTAGATTTTATTGACATCATAATGATCATTTATCATAAACTTTGTCTGTGAAGTTTTTTCCCTGACTCGTTTGTGGTTTTGTGTTTCTGCTGATTTAGCTCTGTGTTTGTCACACCCAGGGCTGGACTGGGAGAAAAAACATGGCCCAGGCATTTTTGGCCACACAGCCCACTAGAGATGAAGGTTGTTACGGGGGGTGTAATAGAGGGACCAGCCCCTGGACGGAGGACGGGGGGCACAAGCCTCTGGACCGACCCATCCAGGTGGGAAGTCTGCATGGCACCAGGCCCCTTCCCCTGCATCAACATCAACCCACTGCAGAGTGGACTTGTAAGCTGCAGCCTTGGATTTACTGTGTGGTCTGAGCAGAACCAGCATTGGGTTTGGATCTGATCCACTTCACGCTTTAAATCGGCCAACTGCACTGCAGCCTGAGCCGGTTCGGACCGGCCCAAACGTGTGTGTCGGTCCACAGGGCATTGCCAGATGGCCAGTCCATGCCTGGTCACAAAAGTGTGAAAAGCGTCTATTAGATAATAAACCAGAGCTGGCTGGTCAACATGGAGGCTCCCAGGTTGAGTCATTCTATCTGACAGAGACCTGACCAGATTCAACTGGTTCTGTCACACTTACTGAACCAACATTCCTGATGTCATCTCCTGATAACAGAAATGAGTCAGACAGTAATGAGCAAGACAAGGTTTTTTTCATCGAAAATAATGTGAAAAAGCAGCGATCGTCTTATAACCGTGGCCTTGTCATTACACAACCCCACCAGCAGGGGGCAACTCCACTGGCTCCCAGTTCAACACCAGATTCATTACAAACTGCTCCTCATCACCTACAAATCCCTCAATAACCTTCCTCCCCTTATCTCACTGAACTTCTCCATCATCATTCTCCTACCCGTCACCTCCACTCTGCTGACTCCAATCTCCTTTCCCCAATCAGAACAAAACATTGCATTATGGGGGATCTAGCCTTTGCTGCCGCCGCCCCAATCCTTTGGAACTCTCTCCCAAAAAACATCAGGAATGCTGACTCTCTGTCCACTTTCAAGTCACTGCTCAAAACCCACCTTTTCAAACTGACTTTCCTTTAATCATCATCCTCACCATCACCCACCAATCAGCTTGCTGTCAGTGTTTGTTTGTCCGTGTGTGTTTACTCATTGTGTGTTTATTGCCCTGTTTGTAAAGCGTCTTCAGTGTCCTAAAAAGAGCTATATAAGTTTGATGTATTATTATTATTAATTACGATATTATTTAAATGATTTTCTCAAAATAAAAAATAGTTTATTTAACAAGTGAATTTAGGTTTTTTTTTTTTTTTGGAACATGAGTCATTGCTGTTAGATGCGTGACAGTTCTCCCCTGCGCCCCTCCAGGGAACGAGTTGCAAGGACAGCAGTCGAGCCATGAAACCTTCGTTTAAACGTGACGTGAACGAGTGCTCACTCCACAGTAGATTCACACACTGCGGTACTAGCAAGCGTGCCTGCAACACGCGTGGACCTGCTCAGTTTAGAAGTAGCTCATGAGATGAAAAAGTTTGGGCACTGATAATCTTTAATAATCTGACATTGAAATAGTTCAAATTGAAATTTTCTGCATTTAGAACAATTTGCTAGTTTTAAGGAATCTAGCCAAGCAAATTTTGCTTACCCCATTGTCAGACTTTTTTATGCTCAAATCTAGAAAATTTGACCATATTTAAGAAGATTTGGCCTATTTCAAGTAGGGCTGTAAGAATATATTTTCTTTTTAGACAAAAATAAGTCAAAATGTCTAAAAACAAGGCTGTTTGACTTTCTTAGAAATCAGTTTTTGCAGTGCAGATCCTGAACTTCGTTGTCTTTTGAAATAGCTTTTTCCTTTTAAACTTGGCTAATGTTGTGCTGTTGCTAATGTTGTAGGGTTGTCGGTTTTGCATTTCGTTGATCCTTCTGAACCATATGTTTACAATGACACGTCAAACAGTCGTACAGCGTGACATGTAATAAATCTCTCGTTTCACAGTGTGACAGGTACGAGTTCTTCACGACAGCCACGAATCTCAGTTTTAAACAGAAAGTTCTAATTCCCTAAATATGTGTAATGAGCATTTGCTCTGTATTTTTATTGATATGAAGAACTAAATGGCACCAAATATAGCTGTGCATTTTTTTAAACTTTACAACCAGTGCCTCATAGTTTATATGTATTTAAATGTATCATCATGGTTGTTTTCGATTAATAATCAGCTAGAATAAATCTGAATGTTAGAACATTTTATGTTTTATAAAACCTTTCTAACACTTATGAACTTGTTCTGTTGCTGAAACTAAAACAGCAGTCTGATGGATACGGTCTGCAGCTCTCTGAAAAACAAACGTTTTTTATGGATTCCACATTAAGATTCACCTAAAACTCATTCAAGAGAATGCTGACTTATATCTTTCTCAGCATTGCAGGTTAAGGCAGCTCTGTGATTTCCCTGAACCCTGGGATAGATAGAGGTCAGCAGTACATCAGGAGTGTTGATAAAACATAAGAATGAGAGTTTAGGGCCAGTTTAGAGTCAGTTCCTCCAACCAGCAGCTCAGTTAAGGTGGGATCATTTGGAGAGACATTACAGAAGAAACCACCTGCTCTTGTTGAGACAGGAGCAGGTAATTTACAGGTGGTCTTGGCTGCAGTTTGCACACAGCGCTGTGTCAGCTGCACACTCAGCTCAGTGGGACGGAGACGAAACATGAGCTGGTTCTGGACCGGTCTGCAGACTCTTCTGATGGCTAGTCAGATTCTTGTTGAGGGTTTACCCATCCACACCCCAGACCTGCCTCCTCAGCCCCCTGCTGGACCCTCTGAAGCTGACCTCAGGTTTGCAGAGGTAAATCTGTTTTGCTTGCCATATATGTTGGACTGTTTAATACATCCTGATTCTACAGGCCTTTGACTTGACGTAATGCTGCTTTTTTACTAGGATATTTGTGGACAGATTTACAGTCCTGTTATTAAAACGTTGAGAGGAGTTCAGGTTCCTTTGAAAAGCTGCTTGTTTGCCTGACCAGAGATTCTTTTTAATACATAAATACCTCACTAAAGAAATAAGGCTACCTGAAGTTATTTAGGGTTGATTCAAAAACAAACCAGTCTTCAGCCATCTTGCTTCTCTTTACCTCCAAAGAGCTGACGTTCTTCAAATGTTTTAAAGTGGTCTGAAGCAATTAGAGTCTATTGCAGCTTTCTATGTTGAACACCAGCTTTATGAATTATTCTAGTTCAGGGTTTTGACATTAAAGACATTATCTTTTTGTGTGAGGATTTATTTTATTAGAGCTTTAAGCCGTACTTGTCCTCTGATAGTTGTTTATTGGTTTTGGTCCTGTTACGTTTTTAGATTAGATTCATATTATGAAGTATTGTTTTCCTGTGTTTTTCCTTCAGCTCTTGTGGTTTTTCCAGCTACTCACACCTGTTCCTGTTTCACCTCCCAGCATAAATACTCCTCAGTTTCTCTGGCTCTTTGACAGACTCTTCCTACTTGAGTTGTTTTCTGCTGTTTTTTACTGTGTTACCAACTTTTATTTTGTTATATTTTTGCTTGTCCTACATGAATCCCCCTGAGTCCACGCTCTAGAGCCATATAAAAGCGCTCACTGTTTCCAGGATGTTCATTTTAAAGACTTTAAAAGACCTTCATGGAGAAATGTTCTGATAAATAGGACGAAAACCCTAAAAACAGATGACCTGAGAGTCAATCATTGACTCTACTGCAAGTAATTCATGTGTCATTTACCAGTACTTGCTTTTTATTCTCGTGTGTATACTGCTGTGACAGGTGAATTTCCCCTCTGTGGGATTAATAAAGTAATTCTATTCTATTCTAAAGTTTTCAGATTGCAGCTTTAGAGGGGTAAACACAATGCTTGCATTGTGAAACAAAGCATTGTTTTGCAAGAAAACCAAAAGAAATAGTTCAAAAAACAGTTTTGTAATAAAATCATCTAAAGATTTTTTCAGGTTGACTACTTGCATAGTCAGCACTGACTCATCCTGTGAGTGAGGAAGCCTTTAGAGATGGAGATCTGCAGACCCCACACATCCTGCACACAATGTTTCCAAACTGTTAGCATCAGGTCGACCTGTGGATCAGAGGGCTTTCTGCATAAACCAGCTGCACAGAGACAGTTTGTCCCCCAGGCTGTCTGTGATGAACACCTGACAGTCAGAGTCAGACACTCGACTGGGAAACAGAAGCATATTTACACTACCGCAACCTGCGGTAGTCTAAAGACAAATTACTTGCGTGTACATACATGTATACTGTCTCTTTATCCCTCTATCTTTTATCTGGTATCTATACTTAATGTCTGTATGCTGTGGATGAATCTGAAGTCAAATTCCTTTGCTGACCAATAAATCTGATTCTGATTCTTTTTCTAATTCTGGATCTGGTTCTGGTTCTGAATCAGGATCTGGTTCTGATTCTGGTTCTGGTTCTGATTCTGAATCAGGATCTGATTCTGATCCTGGTTCTGAATCAGGATCTGGTTCTGATCCTGGTTCTGGTTCTGAATCAGGATCTGATTCTGGTTCCAGTTCTGGTTCTGATTCTGAATCAGGATCTGGTTCTGGTTCCAGTTCTGGTTCTGATTCTGGTTCTGACTCTTTCTACCTGCAGGATTCATTTAGAGTTGTGGGAATTCCAGATCTTTTAAGAGAGCTGGTTCTTATGGCTCCCCAAGTGGCTCCTCAGATTTCTTGTTGCTTTAACATTTATTTAAAAATATTGTTAAATAGTTTATGGAATGATGTATAACACATACATTATATCAAATGTTTAATTTGTATATAAATACCCATCTCTGCATGTTGTTTCTGTAGTTATCTCCTCTCTCCTGCATCTCCCTCCCACCTGGTCTCTCTCTGTTTGTGTGTCCTATCTGCTTTGTCAACTTGTTTGTATTTGGCTCAAACTTACAGCGTAAACCTGATGTGTCGGATTGAGGTTGTATCACGTTCACACTGAAGAAGGAACCTCTGAGGTTTGTTTGGAACCATTACCCCCCCCCCCCCCCCCCCCCCCCCCCCCCCCCCCCCCC
>SSNR01000249.1:6615-22987 GCA_006937965.1 Callopanchax toddi | reverse complement strand
CCCCCCCCCCCCCCCCCCCCCCGACGGGTCTCAGTAGGTTGTTTTGTTCAACAGCTTTGTGTGATTACTGTGTTCACACCTGTTGCAACAAACAGCACTAAGGGGGAAATGGTTTGGTTTAAATGAACCAAACACTGCAGCTATGAAAACGCTCCAATATTCATCAGAAAACTGTCAAGTTAAAAAATACTCTGAAAAATACTGAAAACTCAAAAAACATCTGAACTTATCCATTAAACATGGAGACCTGCTGATCAGGAACACTTTAATAAATAAAAATGATCCAAATGAGCAGCAACTCAATACGTTGGCTCTGTCATAGCATCAGTTAATACAGTTTGAATTCTGCTATTAGCTCTCTAATTAATCACTTTGCTTGTGAAGCTGCACCTGGAGCAGAATGTGGTATAAATGGTAACGGACTGTGAACAGTCCCTTCTCCAGAAGGCAGCAGGGTCAGGGATGAGGCTGACACACTCTGATTTATCATCTCAGACTAGTTTTTATTGCTTTAAACCCTCACTAGAAGATTGAATTCATAATGTTGTAACCTCATGTAGCAATCAGATGATCGAGTCTATATTTAAATAATTAAATATTCACTCAAGGTATGAATATTATTCTTGGGCTGATCAGAGAACAATCTCATTAATAATCTGACACAAAGACAAGGTTACTCTTTTTGCAAATCAAACTTTATTACAATAAAGAAACAGGAAGTACATCACATGACCTTTCTGTCTGGTAAAAAGAGTCAGAGAACATTTTAAAACTACACCTAAATGCAGATTATACACAGCACTTATAGTATGTATAATGGATCGTTTAGTTTAATTTTCATGGTTCTTTTAAAACTATTTTGTGATTCTTCTTTTTTCTCGTCCTCCTGTGAGACTGGTGAGGCAGTGCCCCAGCGCCCCCTACTGACGGGACACCACTGACCAGAACCCGACCCAGAACGTGTTCTCTGGTTCACTACACCTAACAGATGTTTTCCCCACTATTTTCTGCTACTTCATGGATTTGCAGTGATTCTATAAAGTTTTAGTCTGAGTAAACTGTGTCCATGTGATGATGACGCCTTCAGTTACACATGCAGCAATGTTTCTGCACCCTACTATCATTAAAGGTGTGAGAAGACATGTTTGGAATGTTTGTCACTTCATGAGGTTTGTTTTCATGTCCTCTGTCTGTCTTTTAATTTGATGTTTTTTCTGCAGGACTATCTGCAGCGGTTCTATGGTTACCAGCCCAGGTCCGACAGAAGGAAGAGGACTGCAGACTCTGAAGGTTTAGATCAGATAACGGCTCTGAGGAAGATGCAGAGTTTCTTCAGCTTAAAACCAAGTGGGGAGCTTGATCAAGAGACTGTTGCAGCTATGAAGAAGCCCCGCTGTGGGCTGTCAGATGTGGAGCAATTTGGAGACACATTTCGCTGGAAGAAGCAAAGAATCAGCTACAGGTCAGAAACCAGCCAAGAACTCGGTGGTGCTTCGAGCTCAAGGCTAAAAGCAAAGCATCCAATGAAAACATGGAATCTGTTTACTATCAAAGCTGTTAATGCAGACTAAAATCAGGACCCGCAGAGCAAAAGTGTGCTGGTCCATTTCTGATCCAGAAATTGGACTTAACTTGGCCAGAATTTTATAAGCTGAGAACAGGCAGGAACTCAAGGGGATGCTGGGATTCAGCTTATGGTGAAATGAAACTAGATTTTAAATCTCCTCCATGCACTAGACATAAACCAGTTTCTTATCCCAGATGAATTTCATTCTGATACCACTGAACACGTCTGGATCACTGAGGGAAGTCTCTTAAAACTCAATCTGCCGTCACAGCTGAGCTGACCTGGGGCCGTCTGACAGAAGAGAGGCTACTATTTTCTCCATCAGTCACTCTGACCACCAACATTCACACTGATGTAAACCAGCCATTCGTTTATCTGGGACTGGTTGTGATAGCAGAGATTCCCAGACCTCCTTGTTCCCAGTGACTGCTCATCCATTGAAGGTCTAAGGAGTTCTTAGACCAGCTATATGAGATCTAATCTCTGCAGTGAGTCCTGGGCTCTCCATGGAAGGATCCAGAAGGAATCCAAACCAGATCCCAAACCACCTCAACTGGCTCCTTTTGATGAGGAGGAGCAGAGATACTCCCAACTGATATAAACTGGGAACCATGAATATTTGAATGGATCAGTTTAGATTTGTTGAAATAAACTTTATTTTTCTATTTGTAGGATTAATGAAACCAACCTTCCGTTCCCAGCTTCAAAGATTAGGAAGGTCTTCAGGGCAGCGTTGAAGCTCTGGTCCAGCGTTGCACTGATTAAATTTTGCAGGCAGATGAGCAGAAAGGCTGATATTGACATCTCCTTTCTCAGTGGTGGTACGTCAGAAATATCAACTGTTTTTAGTCATGCTCCTCTGCTCGGCCATGCTGAAATGAGACTGAACTGCTCTAACGTTCCTGCTGTGGTGGTCCTGTTTGTGTTGCAGACCATGGAGATGGAGTACCTTTTAATGGCAAAGGTGGAACCCTGGCTCATGCCTTTATGCCGGGTGCAGGCATTGGAGGGGACGTGCACTTTGATGGTGACGAAGACTGGAGCTTAAACTCTACTGGTACTACAGCTCAAAGTACTTTAGTCAAAGGAAAAGAGAATATTAAGCAGATCTTTGCTGACTAACAGAAACAGTCACTTGTTTCAGGAAGGAATTGAAGTTAGTCAAACATTTTACAAGGTCCAAAGGAAAGGGTGGAGCCTGTCAGAGGTCAGGTGTCAGGTCTATCAATGTTTTGAGAATCAAGAATGGAAAATAAGCTGAATGTACATGTTTGGACCCCAGAGGGCCTCGATAATTATTATACCTGGTGCACAGTGTATCGTTTTTGCCATGTTTCTGGAAAGTGGAAACACACTTGAATGCAGCTGCACCTTTAACTAATACCACGTTCAGATGTTCTTCCTCAGTACTCTGTCAGATAGTCAGAGGTCATGGTTCGGTTCTTTGTCCTCCTGCTTCAGGAACCAGCCTCTCGGTTGCAGCAGCTCATGAATTTGGCCATGCTCTCGGCCTGCACCACTCGTCTGACCTCGGTGCCGTCATGTTCCCAGCATACAACTCTGCACCTAACTATGAGCTGCAGCTTTCCTTTCATGATGTCAAAGACATCCAACACCTTTACGGTTGGTTTACATCCAAACAATATTTTCTTCTTGGGGTCTGAAAGGTGCATCCAGGGTATATTCTCAAATTTTCAGCTACAATGCACATGACACAAGGACGGTTAGGGTGAAATGTAGATTTCAGTAGTGAGGCTTTAAGGGGGAAAGAGGAAGTGGCCACATACATAAGGTTACTGGGTGACAGTGGGTCTCCTTGTTGTCCTGGTTTAGACACTTGACCCACATTGATGAGCAGCATTAGCTGTGTCTCTTGTGTTATTCAATGACTGCAGGCTGCATTATTGACTTACATGCATTCCTCTAAAGAGAATACTACTGCCTCTAAACAAAATAGAAAATAAAGATATACATTTTTATTTTATAATTTAAATGTTTTGTCATATGAGTTTTGTCCAGGGACAGCCTCCTCTGAGCTTCAGTGGGTTGATAAGTTTGCGTTTTTATTCCTTCGTTTGTTTCTGAATCATATTTTGTTGACGTTTTTCCTGCAGGTGTTAATCCCAACTTTACTTCACTACTCCTAAAGACACCTCCTCCTAGAACTCCTGAAAAGTGTGATCCAGGTCTGTCCTTTGACGCTGTGACAGAACTACAACAAGAAGTTGTGTTTTTCAAAGACAGGTGTGTATCTGTAGGAAGGTTAAAGGTCACTGAAGTGTTCCTAGTGGTGACATGTCCTCTCTTCTTTCAGGTTCATGTGGAGAAAACATCAACTTTTCCGTGAAACGGGAATCTCACTGATCAGCAGCTTGTGGTCGGATGCTGTTCCCTCTTATCTGGATGCTGCTTATGAGAATGTGGAGATGAACTTTTTGCTGTTTTTTAAAGGTAGGAGCACAGATTGGGCGTGTGAAGAGGCTGTAATGTGCACTCGTTAAAGTCTTAAGGTTTTGTTTATTTTTAGGTCGTCAGTACTGGAAGTTGAGGCAGACGACTCTCCAGGAAGGTTTTCCCAGAGACATTTCAGATTTAGGTTTTCCCTCCAGAATAAAATCAGTGGATGCTGCTCTTCACTTCAGACACGAACGCTGCACTGTGTTCTTCACCGCCCATGAGTGCTGGAGGTATTTACCATCTCTGTACTTTCTACTCACGAAGACAAATTTGGTAGAATTTAGTCATTTCATACATAGGAGTGTCACGATTTAGGATGTGAGGATGAAATAAGGAGGAAGGAGGGAAGGAGACTGGACTTTGAACTGAAAATACTTTAATAAAGAAAGTAAAAGGCTGGTGTGGCAGATAAACACTAAAACTAATGAAGAAAACCAAGAGGAGCTCAGGGAGGAGAAAACACAGGAACATCAGGACGAACAGGCAGGATAACAGGGGGGTCTGAGTGCAAAAAGACAAGAAGGGTACCTGAACACACCACCAGGTACCTGAACACACCACCAGGTACCTGAACACACCACCAGGTACCTGAACACACCACCAGGTACAGGTGTCATCATCTTCATGGACCAGGGAGCACTATGCTGGACTCGGGACCGGTGGACCTCAGTGCTGTTCACTGATCAAAGCTGATTCACACTGAGCAGAAATGATGGCTGCCAAATATGTAGGAGACATTGAGTAGACGCTATGCATCAGCTACTGTTGTCCCCAGACCAGCCTCAGGTGGTGGAGGTGCTACAGTGAGGACAGGTGTCTGTAGTCCATGTGAATGTCTCAGAGACAAGTCCCGACTACCTGGATAACAGCATTAATCCAGTCATTGATCCTATGCATGAAGCTTGTTTTTCTTTACTTGGAAGTAAAGTTTCTGCTGGGCCTTAGTTTGAAAAGTGTCTGTATGAGGACCATCTCAAGTCCCGAGAAATGGTGATTCCTAGAAACCAAAACTGGTCCACAGTAAGTAAGTAAGTAAGTAAGTAAAGTTTATTTATATAGCACCTTTCACAGAAAAAATCACAAAGTGCTTCACAGAAAACAGAATCAAACATGATAAAACAAATAAAATCAATAAAACAAACAAAATATCATTACAAATCAAAATCATTAAACAACAACAAGAGAACATAAAAGAGTTATTTAAAAGCAGTTTTGAATAATTGGGTCTTCAGCTGCTTTTTAAAGGAGTCCAGACTGTCTATACAGCGTAAAACTAAAGGAAGGTCATTCCAAAGTCGCGGTGCAACAGACTGGAAGGAGCGATCACCTCGACTTTTAAATCTGGTCCTTGGAACTGTTAGGAGATTCTGGTCTGTGGACCTGAGAGCTCGGGTTGGAGCTGTTAGGAGATTCTGGTCTGTGGACCTGAGGACTCGGGTTGGAGCTGTTAGGAGATTCTGGTCTGTGGACCTGAGGACTCGGGTTGGAGCGTACGGCTTTATCAGTTCAGTAACATAAAGAGGAGCTTGACCATGTAGGGCCCTGAAAGTTAGAGTCAGGATTTTAAAATGAACTCTACATTTAACAGGTAACCAGTGCAGAGACTTCAGAATAGGAGTGATGTGATCTTTCCTGTTTGCTCCAGTGAGGAGCCTCGCTGCAGAGTTCTGGACCAGCTGAAGGCGGTCAAGGGCTTTTTGGTTCAAACATGTGAAAAGTGTGTTACAGTAATCTAGACGGGAGGAGATAAAAGCATGAAGAACCATTTCCAGTTCAGGTTTTGACACCAACTTTCTCAGTTTGGAAATATTTCTCAGATGATAAAAACAGTTTCTGACCAGCTGTTTTGAGTGACCTTCAAGAGACATTGATTGGTCGAAAATAACACCCAGATTCCTCAGGTTTGACTTTACAGCAGAACTTAAATGTCCAATATGTTGACTGATCAGAGGGACCATCCTATCAGGGGCAACAATCAGACATTCAGTCTTTTCAGGGTTTAACTGAAGGAAGTTCTTTTCTAACCAGTTAGTAATAGCTGACAGACACTCCAGTAGTTCAGACAGTTTGTAGAACTCTGAGTCCTTGAAGGAGCAGTACAGCTGAATGTCATCTGCATAAAGGTGGTAGGAGACATTGGGACATCTACTAATGATCTGTCCAAGAGGATGGAGATATAGTAAAAACAGGAGTGGACCCAGAACAGAGCCTTGGGGTACCCCACAGAACAGATCTGTAGTATCTGACATGATGTTGTTTATATGGACACTGAAACTTCTGTTTGAGAGGTACGATCTGAACCAGTCTAAAACTGTTCCAGAGATCCCCACCAGGTCACGGAGTCTGTTCATTAAGGTGCTGTGATCAACAGAAAGGTCCAACAGAACTAAGACTGTAAACTCCCCGGAGTCTGCTGCCATCATGATGTCACTGGATACTTTGAGTAAAGCTGTTTCTGTTGAATGTTTTTTACGGAAACCAGATTGGAATTTATCAAAAATGTTGTGTTGTTCCAGAAAAGAGACCAGCTGATCAGCCACAACTCTTTCTAAGAGTTTAGAGATATAGCTCAGTTTGGAAATGGGCCTGTAGTTATTTGGCTGAGAGGAGTCCAGACTGGGTTTTTTAAGGATGGGTTCAATAACAGCGTGTTTAAAGATGGAGGGGACGGAGCCGGTTTGGAGGGATAGATTGATAAAATCAACAATGCATGGGCCAACTAGGTCAAAAGCTTTAAGAAGCAAAGAGGTTGGGAGAATATCAACTGGGCTTGAAGTTGGCTTCATGTTTTTAAGAATGAGACAGATGTTTTGAAAATGAACAGGTGTGAAGAAGGACCAGGTATGGGAAGGAGGAGGGTGGATGGGAGAACAGGGAGCAGATGGGGGTGAGAAACCTGACCTGATGTTTCTAATTTTGTTGTCAAAGAATGAAAGGAAGTTGTTACAATCAGACCTTGAGAACACAGGGATTTGGGGCGTTTTAGGTGAAACTATCTGATTGATCGTGTCAAACAGAACTTTGGAGTTTTTATTTGAGGAAATTAGTTGAGAGAAGTAAACAGCTCTGGAGTTTTTAACCATTTCATTTAAAGATGTTATCAATTCCTTAAGGTACAGTCGGTGAATTTCCATTTTTGTTGATTTCCAAAGCCTCTCAGCTTTACGGCATGTCCTTCTGAGATTATAAATATGTTCGTTCATCGTACATTAGATGAACGAACATTCGTACAGTAGATGCTGTGTTGTTGACGAGGACACTAATGGGATAGGGGAAGGGGGGGGGGTGTTTCTCTGGAAGTCCATCGTAATCTCCACAGTCTTCTTGAGTGGATTAGTCTCCAGGTGGTTCTGACTGCACCAGTGGACCAGACCGTCCACCTCCTGCCTGGATACAAACTCATCACTGTCCTGGACTCAATCAGTGACATAATCTGCAAACCTCATGAGTTTCACAGGCAGGTCTGCTGAGGTGCAATCAGAGAAGGATGTTGTGTGGGAGAAGATGTTCCCCAGCTTCACCTGCTGCTGTCAGTCAGTCTGGAATCTGGTGACAGGTAGAGGCTGGTACTGTGAGCTGGGTGAGCTTCTGATGGAGAACATCTGGGCTGATGGTGTTGAAGGCCAAGCTGAACTCCACAAACAGGACCCTGAAGAAAGTCAGTCATTAAGTCTAGGGTTAGGGTTTGCAGTAGACAGAAAACATGAAGTGGGTCACACCTCAAACTCTGGTGATTTCAGAACTTGGGCTGTGGTTGACACTGAACACACGTTGAATTGTTCTCTCTCAGAAGCGGATTCCTTGACGTCTTGTACTCTTTCTTTCTGTTAACTCTCTCCACCACCTCAATTTCTTTATCCTTCTTCCTTTCTATCTCTGTGTCCATTGGGACAAAATTAAACCAAAAAGAAAAAAATGTATTCAGAGCTTTGCTGGTCAATAATAACCGACCACATTAGAGAGTGACTTCTTCAACTGAGCCAGGAAGAAAAACCAAACAAAAAGAGCAAACTGGTCATTTCAAACACAAGATCCTGCTGCACTTATCTGAACAAGTTTAAGAGTATAGGGTAGGTGCCAACCCAACAATGAACAAATCCCTAAACACACACACCCACTTAGCACACGCATCAAAATGATGCACGCTACCTCACCCCACTGTGAAACAAACCTGTCGTTATCCATAGGCTCACTATGCAACCAGAGAACTGTGTACAAAAGCAGCGCCAACCCAAGAAAAACAAGAAAACAACACAATGAGCTATGAGCAAGGTGTTGTAGCTGCCACATTCTTTAAAGTCAGCAGTGTCCTTTTAAACTAACCCTAACATTAATGCCTGCACTCAGCAGAGTCATCATTACACTTAGAACTGTATTCAAGGCTAATAGCAGCCTGGTGTTTTACACCCTCAGTCCAACGGGCCCCAGCAGGCTGCGTTACTCCTTCACAGGTTCCTGTTGACAAACTTTAGAACCAGGTCCATTATTATTATCCATCCTAAGAGCTGGATGACTGGAAGGTTTAAACATGATCATAAATAAGGTTTCTGTCGATTGATTTGGTCTTCTTGGTGTTTGGTCATGAGACACGTCAGCTCTGAGACGTCAGTCGGGTTTAATCTGCCCACTCTGAGTCACAAGTTCAAAACCTATTGGATTCCACGTTTTATCCACTAAAATAAAATAAAGACTAGAATAAAAGCTAATCAAAAACACATTCTTGACTTCTTACTTTCTGAAGTGAAATACGTATTATATATTGTTAAACACAGATGTTTTTTCAATGTTTCCACGCCTTGCCGATGGTTTCTGACGTGTTTATTTTATGGATTAGCAGCATGACGGTTCAGTACATAATAAACCAGACTAGACCAGACCTGCTACTTCTTTTTTATGGCTGATGTAATAGCTGAGAAGTTTCCTGTGTTGCTACAGCGCGCGGCCTGCTGACGCCAGATGTGTCTCATCACCAGTGTGTTCTGATCCAGTGAATTATCCTCACAGATGTGTTTTTCTGTGAATGTTCCTGAAAACCAGACACACAGACCTGAATCTTCCTGGTGTTTTTTATGATATTTAGGTTCAACGAGCTGCAGGGCGTGATGGAGGGATCACCGACGCTCACTGAGCAGCAGTGGCCTGGAATTCCTACTCCCGTTGACGCGGCTGTCTTCTATGAGGGTACTTCACTTTTTGATGCCTCTTTATGAGGAAAACTGTGGAAATTTAGGGATGGAGTCAGTAGGAAACAGTGTGTTAAAACAACAAACAAACAAGATAATGCTGGCAAGTATTTGCTTGCAAACCAAGAAAGGAACAAAAACAAACTGATGGACGAGGATATAAGATGAATTTTAACATTTGTTTTTAAGCAGAACTTAAAAATGAGCACTTATCCAATCACAGGACTCGTTCATGTCAACATCAACATCAGACCTGCTAACGGGCCGAGGAGTCCCAGACTTGAGAGCTGATTGGCTATCACAACTATCTGTAGGCCACAGCGGACAGCAGCCTGTGTGTTGATGCTGAAGGCCTGTGGCAGATTTCAAACTGCCTGACAACACAAGCTAGCTGAAATCTGATTGGATAAAACCCTACCTTAGTATTAACACTGAGAGCGGCTCAACCAAGTGTATATAATATGACATAAATAGAAGAGACCAGAGAAAATAATTTTATTTAAAAATATTAACCAAAAGAAAAAAACATTTACTTTTCTGAGTAAGTTTAGACCAGCAGAGAAGGCCTTGCTGGTCCTGACGGCCCATCACTGGTGTAATCTGACTTTATGGGCATCATTTTGATAAAGTCACTGTCACAGCTTATAGTTAGACTCCTTTTGTCAGATTTGATCAGATTTAACAAGAGTTACAGGTTCAAAATGTAAAAAGATCAATCAGATCCTTCTGATGACTTCAGCTCTAAACCAATAAGGCCCAACGCTGTAATACAAACACAACAATCTGTGTTAGCTGCTCAGTCTTAAACACACACACACACACACTCACACACACACACACACACACACACACACACACACACACACACACACACACACACACACACACACACACACACTCACACACGTTGCATCTCTAATCTCAGATCTTGGTTTGTCCACAGGCTTTGTGAACTTCTTTAAGGGAAACCTTCATTATAAATACAACCACACTCAGAAACACGTCGTCTCCATCAGCCGAACCAACGACCTGCTGGACTGCAACACGAAGGAGACTAATGAAATACCAGGAGCCTGATGTGGACAGAGCTGTGTGCGTGTGTGTGTGTCTGTGTGTGTGTGTGCGCGTGTTTGTGTGAGAAAACAGGATATAGAGCAATAATCCTAAGAGGGAACTGGTGAATAATGTAGGATGTGGTTTAAAGTCTTACCTCAGAGTGGTGTAATAATGGTATCAGTGCAGATTTTACTTCTGTTTTTTATGTTTTTAATATATTTTTTCAGTCACATCAAAAATAATTAATTAATCCCAGAGGGAAGATGTCATTAATTCATAATAAAATATACTAATCAACTTATCATGTATTGTTTTTATTGATTCTAGATGTTCTGTGGTCAGGAAGTTCCAGCAGATCTGAAGAACCTCTGACTGAAGACACTGTTGTTGAGTTACTGTCTTGTGTAGAGGATGCTCAGAGTTGTCCATCATGTCCTTCATTTTATGAAGCGTGTCCTTTGTCCAGTCAGCTCTAGAGACTCCAGAACAGGTTCCATATTCTTTATCAGCTTCAACTTTTTAAGATCTCTAGCTCTGAACTCCCATGTCCACCTGCATTTTGTGGACTTTACATCTGGATTGAACAGCTGGTGCACAAACTCAGCTAGGCCCTTTCTAACAGACAGTCTGTCAGGACTGGACTCATGACATCTTCATGATCCCCAGCAGGCTCCCAGCAGGGCTGCATGCTGAGCCCCTCCTGAACAACCTGCTCAGCTCTGACTGTAAATCCCAGGCTTCATAGTGAAGTACGCTGACGACATACCAGTGGTGGGTTATGACTTTACTCAGTCTTTCACCAACAGTTTCTCTTGGTTTTTATGTTTATATTTCACTTGGTCTTTATTTGGACTTTTATCTGACTTATTGTTGAATACAGATACATTCATCACAATAGATTTATCATGTTGATGTTGAACTCTTCTTACTCTTGATTTTGTTTTGACATATGGCACAGAGAGTGACCAGTTAGTAGTATTTCCTCTCAATCTGTCTCGTAAATGTTCCTAACTTAGATCCAATAATAGAATAAAACAGAGCTGTTAGAATAATTGATCAAGCCTCTGACAATGAACTTAGGATTTCATTATATATTCCAGATGTTTAAAAAGTACATACAGTATACACATACAGGGGTGCACACAACTAGTCCGCTGGTATTCATCAGAACCGGATTTTATTCATGCGTACCAGAACCGCCTGCCTTTGCGGACCAGCACTTCCGCGGTCCTGATGGGAGACCCCTCGATCTGATGAGCTTCACATCCTGTTGCAGCTCAGTGAATGAGTGGTCACATGACCTCTGAAGCTAGGAGACACACACGACAGGACCTTCAACACACACACACTCACAGCATCTTCAATGCACGTGGCACCGCACCCTTATGCACAGCTCCTTTGACGTGCGCTTTAACACACACAGTAACAGTTCATCCGAACCCCGCACACAACTCACATGTGCCCAGGAGGGGTGCAACGGGTCACAATCAATCCGTGATCCATACGGATCGCCCTCTATGGTTCGGGACACGGTTCATGGATCCAGCAGCGCTCGCGCTTTGCTGAATCCTCCTGACATCCAGTGCTCGCGCTCTGAATCTGCTGATAAATAATTCCCCTGTGAGAAAGGAGTTCATTTTGTCATCACATATCAAGTTCTCTCTATCAGACTCAGTCATTTTGGTTAACCAGAACAAAGGATCACTGGTCGATTTCTGATCCACTCTCTGATGTGTGCGCACATCAGAGAGTGCGTCAGTGTTCTACAAATAAAAAGAGAGCAAAGTTATTTGCCTTTTATATTTCTTTCTGCTGATCTGAAAAATGATCCAATCTTTGACTCAAATCCGTGATCCGATCCTATTTGTGAGTCTCTGTCCAACATTGGTGCAACAGACAAAAAAGCCCACAGCAACAGCTTATCATCATCAACACCATATACTGTATATATATAAAAGATGTTTCAAGCTGCTAATAGAAAGCTGCTGAGCTCAGTTCAGGGTTTGTTTCATCATAAAGGAGATCTGCATCACCTGTTTGGGTCATTGATGTTTGAAAAACGTCCTAATACTTTTCCTTTTTGAGACTCAACATATGGAATGGTTTCATGAATGGTGAATATGGAATGGTGCATCACTATATTCTATTAAAGACCAAAGTGATCAGTCAGAGGAGACTTCTTGGTTTTATTTAAAACAGACTTCAAGAAAGTTAGAAAAGCAACATTTAACCTGGAGATAACCTGACCTGTAAGCCCTGAGCTCAACATTAACCCCACTATAGACGAGTGTCGCTAGTTAGCATCAAACCACGTCTGACCTTAAGCAACCAGATGGTACTAGTATTAGTACTTTTATCAAAAATCTGCCACGTTGAGTCTTATACACGTCTGCTACCCTCTGGTGGAGGATCTGTAGGCAGAAAAAGATGATTTATTTCTTTATTACTGTTATTTAGTTACATTTTATTTTTTCAATGGATCATTATAGAGTGGTTTAATTAATAATAGTAAAATTAGATCAATGAAACACATAAAAGTCACTGTAAGAGAATAAATACACTTTCTGATTCACAAAACCACTTGGTTAGATGGAAAAACTTTCATTTGATCATTTCCCTTAGAATCAGTTTTAGGTGAAAACCAAAAAGTCTCAGAACTCTGATCATATCTAGATGATCAATCCAGGACCCAAATTCCAACAGAACACTTTGATAAAATCAAAGAATGCCTGGGAGCCATCAGTCCTAGGAGTCATGAGGTCATAGGGGTCCAAACCCTACAGGGTCAGGGGTCAAACACTGAACCAATCAGTCAGACTGGTTAAAGCCAGAAGCGGCAGCACATGGTGTCAACAACAAAGGATCTCAGGGAAAGAAAACAAGGAAACAGAAGAGCAGCTTTTATTAAAGTTTAAATTTATTTGTCATGGTTGTAATTAACTGAAGTAGCAGGACTCCATTATGATTCCCAGAATGACTTTAAAGTGTTTTTCTTGCAGATTTCTTTTTTAACTTGAATATTTCATTAATAAAATCTATTTGCAGAACTTACTCTGACAGATCATGTCATTAGATTATTGGTCCTGAGGTTTTCAGTGTTGTAATGACTCCAGAATGCTCATGTCATCATGCTTCTAGGGTATTTTCTTGAGGAAACTTCTCATTGATGAATAGTCAACACCAAACGTCCTCTTTTGTCCATAAAAGGAGTCTTTTGATGAGTCACAGGCTCATAAAGACAGGTAGTTGCTCAACACGGCTGGTCGTCAGTCTATATAACAGCAGCCTTCATGTGGGAAACAGAAGTTGTACTCCACCAGGAAACATGAAGCCCTTCACTCTGAGCGTTCTCCTGAGCATCGCGGCTGCTGTTTACTGCATGCCAGTGTCACAGGACACGGCGGAGAAGGAAAAGTTTGCAGAGGTATGTGTGTTTGACGACTCTACGGAGCTGTGATCCCATGGAACAGCTGGAAACTTTCATAAATGTGGCTCATTATCTCTTCTTTGTTTCTTTAAGGGTTACCTGAAGAAGTTTTTCAACCTGACAGAGGAAACCGGTCCAACAGTTAGACATGGCATCAACCCAGTGACCAGGAAGCTGATGGAGATGCAGAAGTTCTATGGTCTCCAGATCACTGGGACGCTAGATGCTGAAACCCTGAACATGATGAAGAAGCCCCGCTGTGGTGTTCCAGATGTCAGCATAGCTCACTACAGCACTTTTGGAAACGCCAAATGGCAGACCAACAGCGTCACCTACAGGTAAAGATCCAACCTGAGAGTTTGTCATAAGGAAAGTACGAGTGTGCAGTGTGTAAGCTCTGAATATCCCACAGGATAGAGAACTACACACCAGACATGTCTGTGGCTGAGGTGGACGACTCCATCGAGAAAGCTCTGCAGGTCTGGGCCAAAGTCACCCCTCTGAGGTTCACCAGGCTTTACAGCGGTATCGCTGACATCATGATCTCCTTCGGTCGTCTATGTGAGGATAAAACACCTGATCAGTTATTGATCACAGCAGAAGGCTGACCTGAGGAGAAGCTCTCCATTAGAGGGCTTTAACCACAGAAAGGTGTTTTCTGTTTGATTTGTAAAGTTGTTCCGTTCACAGATCATGGTGATGCTTACCCCTTCGATGGGCCTGATGGGACTCTCGCTCACGCCTTCGCTCCTGGTCCTGGCATCGGAGGAGACGCTCATTTTGATGAGGATGAGACTTTTACATTCCGCTCAAACAAAGGTGAGTCTTCTTTTCAGCTCACCCCAGGGCTAGGGTCTCCCTCCAGATCTAGGCTCCCCCTCCAGGGCTAGGCTCCCCCTCCAGGGCTGGGGTCCCCCTCCAGAGCTGGGGTCCCCCTCTGAGGCTCAGGCCCCGCTCAGGCTGCCTCTTCATTCGTCTGTTTTCTTGCTTTAGGCTACGTCCTCTTCATGGTTGCTGCTCATGAGTTCGGCCACTCTCTGGGTTTGTCCCACTCTGATGATCCTGGCGCTCTCATGTACCCGATGTACTCCTACTCAAACCCAGACACCTACATTTTGCCCAGAGATGACGTCAATGGCATCCAGTCTCTTTACGGTTGGTGCTGAGAGTCTGGATCATTTTTTCCTCCTCACTGATTTCTGGTGACTCATTTGAGATGTATCATTTAAACTCCAGGTGCAAACCCGGACCCTGTCCCACCCGGTCCTACCGCCCCCCCCACCCCTGATGCTTGTGATTCTACCATGGTCTTGGATGCTGTTGCCACGCTGAGAGGGGAGATGCTCTTCTTCAAAAACGGGTATTTAAACACTTAGATTTCTGAACTTGAATTCATTAAATTATTTGGTTCTTGAACTAATTCCTGCTTCTCCTCAGCTTCTTCTGGCGTCGCTTCCAGGAGAGTAGCACACCTCAGCTGACTCTCATCAAGAACTTCTGGCCTGAAGCCCCCATCAACATTGATGCTGCTTTTGAGAGCCAGCAGTCAGACAGCGTCCTCCTCTTTAAAGGTATTTGTTGTGTGATGCTAGACCCTGTAGTGTGATGCTAGACCCTGTAGTGTGACGCTAGACCCTGTAGTGTGATGCTAGGCCCTGTAGTGTGATGCTAGACCCTGTTGTGTGATGCTAGACCCTGTACTGTGATGCTAGACCCTGTTGTGTGATGCTAGACCCTGTTGTGTGATGCTAGACCCTGTAGTGTGATGCTAGACCCTGTAGTGTGATGCTAGACCCTGTAGTGTGATGCTAGACCCTGTTGTGTGATGCTAGAACCTGTAGAGTGATGCTAGACCCTGTTGTGTGATGTGTGATGCTAGACCCTGTTGTGTGATGCTAGACCCTGTTGTGTGATGTGTGATGCTAGACCCTGTTGTGTGATGCTAGACCCTGTTGTGTGATGCTAGACCCTGTAGTGTGATGTGTGATGCTAGACCCTGTAGTGTGATGCTAGACCCTGTAGTGTGATGCTAGACCCTGTAGTGTGATGCTAGACCCTGTAGTGTGATGCTAGACCCTGTAGTGTGATGCTAGACCCTGTAGTGTGATGTGTGATGCTAGACCCTGTTGTGTGATGCTAGACCCTGTTGTGTGATGTGTGATGCTAGACCCTGTTGTGTGATGCTAGACCCTGTAGTGTGATGCTAGACCCTGTTGTGTGATGCTAGACCCTGTTGTGTGATGCTAGACCCTGTTGTGTGATGTGTGATGCTAGACCCTGTTGTGTGATGCTAGACCCTGTTGTGTGATGTGTGATGCTAGACCCTGTAGTGTGATGCTAGACCCTGTAGTGTGATGCTAGACCCTGTAGTGTGATGCTAGACCCTGTAGTGTGATGCTAGACCCTGTTGTGTGATGCTAGAACCTGTAGAGTGATGCTAGACCCTGTTGTGTGATGCTAGACCCTGTTCTGTGATGCTAGACCCTGTAGTGTGATGCTAGGCCCTGTAGTGTGATGCTAGACCCTGTAGTGTGATGCTAGACCCTGTAGTGTGATGCTAGACCCTGTAGTGTGATGCTAGACCCTGTAGTGTGATGCTAGACCCTGTAGTGTGATGCTAGACCCTGTAGTGTGATGCTAGACCCTGTAGTGTGATGCTAGACCCTGTTGTGTGATGCTAGA
>SSNR01000248.1:989761-1029675 GCA_006937965.1 Callopanchax toddi | reverse complement strand
GTCCTGACAAACCACTGTCCATATAAATCACATTACACTAATACACACAAACACAGTCCACGTATACCCTGTGGTCCTCCTAAACCACAATGTGGTAATAGACCACCAAACACACACAGATACACACACAGACTAAGAAGGCTTATTACATGAAAACCATCACATCAGACGGTCCTGACAAACCACTGTCCATATAAATCACATTACACTAATACACACAAACACAGTCCACGTATATTCTGTGGTCCTCCTAAACCACAATGTGGTAATAGACCACCAAACACACACAGATACACACACAGACTAAGAAGGCTTATTACATGAAAACCATCACATCAGATGGTCCTGACAAACCACTGTCCATATAAATCACATTACACTAATACAAACATAGTCCACGTATACCCTGTGGTCCTCCTAAACCACAATGTGGTAATAGACCACCAAACACACACACACAGACTAAGAAGGCTTATTACATGAAAACCATCACATCAGACGGTCCTGACAAACCACTGTCCATATAAATCACATTACACTAATATACACATGTATACACACACACCCAAATTTAACAGGGTGGTTAACTAACATCTTACCAGAAGTAACCTAAATAATCTGAATGTTAAATATAAACTACCTCTGCATTCCTGTGGAGTGGATCAAGGACTGTATCAGTCTGGTCCAGGCTGTTTGCTGCCATCTGACTCTGGCTTGTCTCAGTGGTCATCTGCATCAGATAATGAATAGAAGTTAGAGATATACAAAACTCAAACCATTCATAAAGAAATGCAACATTTGGTTAGTAAACATTGCTCAATAAAATCCAACTAACATTAGGACACACAATTTGTGCTAACAATTTTTAGAAGACAACATGTCACAGATGTGCACTTCTTGTTTTAACCTTGGCTTCTTGACACATTTTCAGAATGTGCAGATGTCATTGGTGTACATGCCACATCAAAATCTTGCTCAGCTGAAGACATTATACTACTTGTCTGCAGATTTAATTTATATCACAATTTTTTAGAATATAGTTTTAAAAAATGGCACCGTCAGTCACAGATAGGAAGAATCATTTAACTACAATGTGGCACAGTAACTATTAAACCTTTCAGGTCTAAGGTATTTTGATGTAAAAATACTAAAGGCTTGTACCAATAGAGCATTTGTGATAACAATATATCATTTATCCAACAGCAAACTACATGCCAAGTTTTTAAATTCAATAATAGAGGCCACTAAGAATAATGTTCATTCTGTTTTTGCTCAATCCAAAACAATTATCGCCAAATACATCTAATTTATTATATATGTCACAGAATTATAGCTCAAACCATCTTTACAGTATCTTTTTATGCATAGCTAATGAAAATATTCAAAACTAATCTAACCATTTGGTACCGTAGTGAAGTATTTTCAATCAAAACATTACAAAAACACTAATGTTATGCTGTTTAAACTTCATATTTCACAATTCATTTAGGCTCATCGGAAGTCTGACACCTTCTTCCTAATCTTACAAAAACATGCAACAAAAACATAAAAATAAAATTTAATAAAAATTTTTAAAAAAATGCAGAGCAACAGAGAAACAGCTTAGCTAGCTGACCACAAAGGGGAAACAAGTTGATTTTTTGGTATATAGTCATGAGTATTTACCTAGTTTGGCCACTTTTATTATCTCCTCACCTACTTCTTGCTTCACAATACCAAATAAAGACCTTCATAAGGACAAGCTAAACTCAAGCCTAATCAAGTAGTCACCAAAACTTAGCATAGCTCCCATGTGGTGACAAGCTAAAACTGAACAAGCAACTTTGCTTGGCAAATTCAGTACACAAACGGTCAAAATAAAAATAAAATTATTCAACTATCATCATTTTTCTAATTATACACGACTAATTTAAAAAGTTATATTTTCTCTACACTATCTAAAGCTTTACTTTTGAGGGCAACAAGCTAATGAAAATGTTAAGCTAACATGCAATAATAGCTAAAACTTATTAGAGCTTTTCCTCAAAATACTCTCCTAAAATCTAATCTTTTATTTAGAGTAACCTTTGTCAAAGTAAAATAAAAAGTTTATTAACTCGAAATAATGCTTACCTGTAAAGTTTTAATCCACCAAGGCGTCCATTTTGAGTGCTGCATTTAACTTTTAAAGTCCAGTCTTCCAGGCAAACCTTAGAGGGGAAGGGCTTTGTGCCCCTCCCATTGGTTTTACACAGCCAATCACAAGAGGGCCAGTAAAAACCCCGGGAAGTGTATGAAATGTGTATAAAAGTGCAGTTCATACACAAACTCCAGGGGCGCTGTTCTATACACACGGATACACAAAAAATCAGGTCAGGTGGTATAGAGGGACAAATAAATAAAATGAGAAAACAGGCTGGTTATACAATATTAAGTGCAAACATACAATCTATACTATGCAGTCTCTTGCATAGTCATGATCTGACCCAAAATCCAGAAGAAAATCTGTTGTTTAGATATTTTAAAATGCAAATATATCTCATGTTTTAGGCGGACCTTGGCCATGTCCTCCTAATACACGTAGGTCCCCGTAGCGTCGGTACGTATTCAGGTCAAAAGTCCGCCTAAACCACATATACCAACGCACACACACACACACACACACACACACACACACACACAGAGGAAGTAGTGAATATTTTGTGTCAGCCTGACCCCTAGTGGAAATCCAGTCCACTCAATAATATACACAGCTCTGAATTACCAGTCACACACACACACACACACACACACACACACACACACACACACACACACACACACACACACACACACACTCACACACACACACACACCAAACAGTAAAAGAAAAACATCCATAAAACTTGTATAAGTTTTGTTGAAATGAATAAATCAT
The DNA here is from genome assembly GCA_006937965.1 of Callopanchax toddi. Classification (NCBI taxonomy): domain Eukaryota; kingdom Metazoa; phylum Chordata; class Actinopteri; order Cyprinodontiformes; family Nothobranchiidae; genus Callopanchax; species Callopanchax toddi. The sequence goes on along the minus strand of SSNR01000248.1, from coordinate 1,026,779 downwards.
CTATTAAGACGTGTTGATTAGATTTCACAAGATACACATGTAGTGAATTGTGTTGCACAGTATTAAGGCTAAACTGCCTTAGGCCCCCAGCTGGTGTGTGTGTGTGTGCGTGCGCGCGTGTGTGTGTGTGTGTGTGTGTGTGTGTGTGTGTGTGTGTGTGTGTGTGTGCGTGTGTGTGTGTGTGATGGTTTATTTGTATTTAAGCAGACTCATTGTTCACAGTGCTTGGTGCCAAAGCCAGTAAGAAGCTAAACGTGAGCCTTGATGCTCTCAGTGCTCTGAAGTGCAGTTCGCCGCGTCTACTCCGTCAACGATAACTCAGAACATGTTAAAATCTGTTCTCATTTATTTGATGAATCTCCATGACTGACTAGGCCAGACCAAATAATCAAGTGTAAATTAGATCTGACCAACTTCGAGACAGCAGAACTAATTAAATAGATAAAATATATATACGATACGGCCTCCTTCCATATGTAAAATTAATAGGAGACCAATGAACGGCTTCATCCATTCTGCAGAGCTTCATGTAGTTCTGGGGGACCAGTGAGCTTAGGTGTGAGTGTGTGTGTTTATATCTGTTTAAATATATAGAGCCTCATATTTGAACACAAAAATAACCTTTTTACATGTTTTATTTTTTATAATTGTGCATATTTTTTTTGTATTTTTGAGCGAGAAGCAGCATCGTATGTTCTAAAATGAAGAATGATCTCGCTCTGTGTGTGTGTGTGTGTGTGTGTGTGTGTGTGTGTGTGTGTGTGTGTGTGTGTGTGTGTGTGTGTGTGTGTGTGTGTGTGTGTGTGTGTGTGTGTGTGTGTGTGTGCGTGTGTACGCCTGACCTAAACACCTGCGTAGGTGTTAATAAACTGAATTTCATGACATTTTAAAGCACTTGCTGCTTTTTATGGTGTTTTTTTGAACCATAATGTATCCAGTAATTTCATTTGTGACCTGAATGAAAAGCAATGGATGTGAAGAGTGGAGAAGCAGTAGGCGTGTAAAGTGCTGAGTGAAGTGGACCCACAGTTAATGATCCTTCTTATTGTTGCTTGACCTGAACGTTGTTGCCACCAACAGTTCATTAATCATTTGGTATCCTAAAGAAAAATTTTTATTTTAAATTTTTGTTTAAAATGTCTCGTTTTCAAGAGAACGTATTTAAAGATGAACTTTTACCATCTATAACAGAGGGACTTAGTCATAGTTCAGATATTTTGGAGAGAGATTTTGTGATAAATGAATAATCTTATCTGGTTTAGATCAATTTATATGATGGCATACTAGGGTCATTTATAAAAGAAGATCAAGTGTTGAAAGTAAACTTGTATTTTTGAGACAAAAGTCAAAATATTATTTTCAGAATAAAGTCAAAATGTTGAAAGAATAAATGTAATAATTATAAAATATTTTTTTAAATATTTTTTAAAATAACTATTTTGAGAGTAAAATCATTTAGAGAATAAAAACAAAGCAAAATTAAACCTGGCACAAAGACCTACAATTCTCATGATCCCTTTAGAATAGAATAGAATAGAATAGAATAGAATAGAAGAGAATAGAATAGAATAGAATAGAATAGAATAGAATAGAGTAGAGTAGAGTAGAATAGAATAGAATAGAGTAGAGTAGAGTAGAGTAGAATAGAATAGAATAGAATAGAATAGAGTAGAGTATAATAGAGTAGAATAGAATAGAATAGAGTAGAGTATAATAGAGTAGAGTAGAGTAGAGTAGAGTAGAGTAGAGTAGAGTAGAGTAGAGTAGAGTAGAGTAGAGTAGAGTAGAAAACCCTTTATTGTCCCTCAGTGGGGAAATGTAGGTGCACCTGCAGCAAAGTGACAGGCAAGTCAAAGCATATACTGTAGATTCATGTAAGGATAAAACATATAAAAAATTGAAAAAAAGATTAAGAAACTGTAAAGTAATTTACAGCATCAAAAATAACAATAGCTTAGGAATAACAGCATTAATAAAATACTATAAAGTCCTTAAAAATAATTGTTAATAAAAACATTTAGTCATTTAAAGGATCTAGGGGCAGCTTTAGTGACGCGCCTGGAACTGCGAGTAACTGCAGCCTTGCACGGGAGCGCGCACAGACTTCTCACTAGTTCATCTCATACAGGTTCAACCAAAGGCAAGCGGAGACATGATTCCATAAATAAAAATACATTTTATTAATACAAAAGGAAATATGGTAAAACAATGCACCACCACACACACACACATCGAGTTATGGCTCGGTTGAACCGCAGACAGGAGCTAGCAGAGAGCTATACGTGGCCAGCCGAAGATCCGGTTGCTCTTCCGCCTGTCCCGCTCCGCCTCCATCGGTCTGAGTTTCATTGTGCTGCCCCACACACACACACGCAGCTCGTCTCGTGCAGAATGAGACAGCAGGGCGTTCACCAGCGGGTTTGTCCTAAAAACACAAAGCTATCAAAACCTGGAGCTGCTGACATCAGAGTCCAACAGTCAAACTACCCAAACAATGCATACATACCGTGTTCACATGCACAATGCATGCCCGCCAAGCAAATGCAGAGCGAAGCTGCAGCCTGTTGGGTTTTCCCACTGGTTTGTCTCCCCAAATGGCTGCATTCTATAACACCAGACCAGCGGAACGACGGAGCACAGTGCTACCGCTTCTCCTGCACTGTGAGCGGACTGAGGAGGTAATCCAGTCGGGGAGGAGAGCAGCTGAGTCCCGACACACTGTCACATGCACACATCGCTGTGCGCTCATCTATATCAGCACCTTTAGCTCTGTGAAACCCTAATCAGAGTGGTTGTCACCTCCATGAACGCTGCCCATATACCGCCAGTATTATGAGAAAAACATGTGCAGAGGAAGTATTTCAGCGATTGGCATGCAACGCTACGATGAAATACTGCCACCTACCGCATATACAGTACATTCCTCATTATTTTTGAAGCTTTTGAGAACACGCGAGCAGTGTCAGGTGATGTCACATCCGTAGGACAGCACGGGAAGTTCAGGCCCGAACTGAAGCACAGCCTGTTCAAGACAATGGAACGATACGGTGGCCTCATTCTTTTTAGTTGAAGATGCTTTATCACCCATTAACTTCAAAAAACTGAACATGCATGATGTCTTTTTATGCTGCCACGCGTCCCTTTAATATATAAAAATATATACATAAAATATAAAAAGTCATTAATAAATAAAATTTGGTTAAGTGATGTTTTAATAAAAAGGACATTTGTTTAGCTCATATGTTGTGGAATTACCTCTTCAGGTTCTTCTCTTAACTTGGTCGTTGAAAAAGTGTGAGCCACGCGGTCTTAAAATCAACACAAGTAAAGTTTATTTCTCCCTGCGCAGGGAGACCTGTTCGCTATGCTGCTCTGAAAGGTCCGAGAAGGCGCTACCTCCCAGCCTTCACATCAACACTTCCTGGTCTAATTCACACAGCCTCATTGTTGTAAGAGGGAGACACATGGGAGACAAATCCCTATCACCCTGATACATTAGTTCTGTCCGTGACCTAACCTGGCTGAAACTAGCTAAAACCAGATTCTGGATGGATTTTCCCCCTGAGTCAGCTGTCAGATTATATTTTATCCTTAGCAAAATATTAACACTGCTACCTCTTAAAATCCTCCTCAATACCTGTATACCATAATTGGCATCACACTAAAAACTTTTGAAGTAAATGTTTGGGACTTTTATTGTGAAGGACTGAAGAAAGTTCTTTAAGCTCCAAAACCACTGCTGTGGGAGTAAATACCACACCTCACATTTAGTAAAATGATTTGTTTTTTTACAATTTACTCAGTTAAAACACACTTAGGCAAAAACCCTCAGTTATAGTAATAATAAACAGAACAAACTAGTCAGGTTCAGAAGCACATTGGGGTTTTCTTTAGGGATGCACCAAAATGAAAATTCTTGGCTGAAACTGAAAACCAAAAATGAGGAAACGAAGGCCCAAAAGCCAAAACACTGAAAGAAATGATTATATCAATTATTAGAACCATAGCATTTATGACTATGATGTGCACTAACCTCACTAAAATCAATTGCAAAACCATGAAATCAATGGTGAAAGGATGAAAAAATACTGTCTGTAACTTAAGCCCCTGTCTGACAATGTGACAGCAGCATGCAGCAGCCACGACAGGGAGTGCTTTTGCAGCACCATTCTCATAAAGAAGTGCTCTTAATTCAAGTATTACATTCTTATCAGTATTTCTCATGGTTAACTGGCAACTAAAATAGTGCACATTTATTTTCAGGCTGTGGTAAAATGTGCAACTCGGTTGTTTCTGGGATATTCAGCTGGTTGGCTTGTGAGCTGCTTGTGTAGCACGCGTGTCACATTCGCGACTGCGCTCTGTACTAGCGCTCTGCAATGCTCTGCTGCTCAGATCCCAGGCTGCATGCAGATGGCCCGTTGCAGTCCGGCCCAGCCCAAAATCACCAGCAGAGATAATGATATACTGTAAGTCTACTCCACAGACATGCTGTCTCTTATCCCGTTTTATCGGACGAAAATTTCCGGTTGCCAAATTTTCGGTAGTTTTCTTCTTTAGGCCTACTCTAGACTTTATTGTAGAAGTAGTATGTTGAGTTTTTTTCTACATTTCTACATAAAGGTCATGTAGCATTCTAATGCACCAGAATGACTCTTTTGAGCAAGAGTTGTTTTAAATACATGAAAATTAGCCAGCTAATTTGTCACCGTAGCTAACAGCTAGCTACAGGGGGGCAAGTTTCATAGTAAATTTCTGCAGTCTTAAAATAAATCGAATCTCAAACATTTAATAGCAGTTTATGTTTTGGTTTTATAAACTTTGGCTCTGTCATCAGTTAAGAAATGTATGACAATCCAGCAGGAAGTGTCCCAGGCTACACCAAAAGTGAAACAGCTAGCTGCTGCTATCGCTATTTCTTTTAGATAATTCAATGTTTACATCCATGTGATGCAAAACTGACAACAGTAGAGTTCACAAAAAGCTGCAACATTTTTAAATTAGATCTCTCTGAAGACAGAAGTAACCTGATTTATTCTTGGTTAGCTGTTAGCTCATGAAGCCAGTCTGAATTCATTTGTATTTCTCCAAACTGAGGTTGTTCAAAGACCTATCTACAACAGCTTTGATTAACATGTAAAATGTCACAAAAGTCTGTACATCAATTACCGGTAATTAAATCATAATTAAGTTACATGTCATATACTGTATATGTGCTCCAACTATAGTGTTTTACACACAAACACACACAAACACACACACACACACACACACACACACACCTGTCCTTTAATGACTTATATAAAAAAAATGTTGAGACTGACAAAGCTCAATCACAAGTAAGTAAGGTTTATTTATTTAGTGCCTTTCAAGACATGAATCACAAGGTGCTTCACAATCACAGCAAGTTAGACAGAAATAACTGAGAAGTGACAACAGAAATACAAGTAGGAAAAGAAACTACAGAGTAAGGAACTGATGCACAGGAGTTCATAAAAGCCAGTTAGAAAAGATGGGTTTGAGCTGCTTTTTATACCAGACCACTGAGTCCACTGATGTCAGGCTCAGCTCAGGAGGAGAGAGTTCCAGAGAGTCTGGTGGTCACATCAGCAAATACTCCTTTAGTTTTAGCCCTGGCTCACAGCAGCACTGGGAGGACTCCAAACTGACCCACTTTGACTTTTCACAGCTTTCCCCTGTCAGTGAGACTTTGGATGGAAGGTGGAGACACATTTCCTGTAACTTTAAAACATGCTTTTAATGGGATTCTGTATTAAAATTTGAATTACAGCAGTGAAAATGTGAAAAACATATGTGTCTGTACTTTAGAGGAAAATGTTTTTTAGTAATCAGCTGACTGAGTTGTTATATGAGATACAGCATTTCAGCTGTTGGGATTATATACTGATCAACTTCAAAAGGCACGTTTAATTAAGGTTATCAGGAAGAGACTGTTGTACAAAAGACTCACATTTTAAAAATCAACATTCAAGAAAAGGTTTGTGTTACAGTTTTAAAAATGTACAAGATGAATGCACATTCATATAAATTACAAATAAGAATTGGGGGGGGGGGGGTGTTCAGAGTGCACTTTGTGTATTTGTGTTTAACTGCAGTTACCAGATTCCACCACTAGAGGTCACCCCTGTGAGAAGTCACTGCCTCAGCTCTCAAATGCGTGTCCAGTCCTGCCAGCTTGCCTGGCCTTGACCATACACTTGGGAAGCCATCATTTATTTTTGGAGCCTTAGGCTGCATAGCTGCTGAGAGACTGGCAGGGGAGGGGGTGAGGATAAAGGGTAAGGAGAGAGGAAGATATGCAGGGAGAAAGGGGAAGGGAAGCAGGGCAACTCACCCCAGCATCAGTGACACAAAAAAGCATTGTCCTGATTTAATGTTTGTGAAGTCTTGCCTCTGCCCCCCAACCCAAACCGCCCCCCTTTGGTCCAAGGAGCTGCTGATGCTTAATTAGGACAAACATTCACTCAAAGACACACCAACAAACATGACACCTCTCAGCTCCCAGCGCCCGGAGCGGGCGTGATTCAGTCCTTCTCTGCTGTCGCTGGAGATGAGTTATGAAAACAGGACGGGTTCCTGCTGTAGTCGAATATGGGGGCCGTAAAGTTGTCATGAGGCTTTAATATGAAGAGTTAAACCTCTGATATTCTTTTGACATGACCGGGTCGAACGCTGACATAGATGGCTCCCCATAACTTTTTAGGAAAACTGACTGCCTTGTGTCTGTGACTTCATCATTACGTATCAGACTGTTGGTTCAGAGCCAAATGAGCTCATGTCCCATTTGTACTAGTTCGTTTCTATCTTTTTAGGTGATGATTCTCTTTTTGTTTTTACCATAACTGAAAAATATGGGTACATTTTTTTACTCAGAGAAATGGGGATACAAGAAAATACAAGACAAACTCAAGTTCAAGCCCCCCCCCCCTATCCATCCCGTCCCTCCTCAAATCTGTGTCATTTTCTTTCTTTTCTTTTTTTTTCCTTCAATGGGTTTACATCCAAACGTATTAAAATCCCCCCTCGCCATTATCTGGAAATGCATATTTCTTAATTATTTATCGCAAGGCATTGAAGCACCCAGGTCTTTTAAATTTTTCATTTCTGCTCAGCTTCAAACAGGAGATCTTGTAAAGGGGACCCAGTTTCAGGGTGTGGGAATTGCTGCGGGGCGAAGCTGACAGGATTTTTTTTTTTTTTCCCAGTCTCGAGGCACCTCTCGCTATTTTATTACAGCAAAGCGAAAGGAACAAATCCAGGTCAATTAAAATAAGGAACAAGAGGGCTGTGTTGGCAGGCTGGGAGTGAAGTCGCGGCCAAAACGTGCCACAAGAGGGCGCAAAAGAGCTTAGTGACATCTCAAAAACTGTAAAAGACTAACACACGAATGACCTCACTTTACTCATAAACTGAAGGTTTTATGAGCAAAACAACTGACAGCAGTTGTCACAATAAACAAAAGCAAAAGGTGATGTAAGATTATCCACGGTAAAACGCCCTTCCCCATCACTTTCCTCTCCTTCATGAAGAAAAGTGATGGGGAGTGTCACCTCGTCCAGGTCTCACCTTTGAATGTGTTTTACCTATAAAAGCTGCTCCTTCAATCCTAGCAGCTCTTTCAGGTGTGTGTGTGTGTGTGTGTGTGTGTGTGTGTGTGTGTGTGTGCATGCATGTGCATGTGAGGGAGAGTCAGATAGCATTACCTCTTCACTTTCCATGATGATCATTAAAAACCCTCAAAGTGACACGCCCACGTAAAAAGCATCAGCAGCTCAGCGGAGGAGAGTCACTTTGATTTTAATGGCCTCTTGTTCCCAGACCGGCCTGCACAGAAAGCCCTATCTGGAAATGAAAGTTGCTCTCCCTCGCTTGCCTCGTGATACGTTGGGACTCAGACATTCACATGCTTTGTCTTCTCTCCTTATCCATCTCATGCATGGACATGAAAGGAGAAAGAGGCCTAACCAGGTCTGAAACTGAAAAGCTGTAATCGTGTTTATGATGGTGCCCTGACTCTTACTGGCCACAGTCCAGGGCGTGTGTGTGTTTGCGTTAGGTAAATGTGTGTGTGTGTGTGTGGGTTCCTTCTTATGACCTCCCTGATGGCTGGAGATGGGCTGAAGTCATAACTCTTCTGTCAGGCTTTACCCTTGAGCAATATCACAGGGAGTCTGAGTGCAGCGAGTCAAACCACAGTGCTTCCTGACTTAACTAGTCTGGACACACAAATAGAGAAGAGCAGCCGCACTAAGACTGGCTGAATCTCACTGCAGGACGCTTTTGTCATGACATTTATTGGAACGTCTTTCTTTAGTGCTCCACCTTTTACAGCTTCTACTTTCCTGGCTCTACACCGCTGTTGAACATGAAGGCCTGGCTCTGGGGCTCTGCTCTAAGTCATCCCAAAGGTGTTCTGTCAGGTTCAGGTCAGGACTCTGACCAGACGCACTGTTCCATGTCTTTATTTGAACACCTGAATGCACTGATTTGTTGGGATGTCCCAATGCTTCTGGATAGGGTAAATGTTACCAACCTAAGGTATTATTTGACCTACACTAGTGAATGTTTCTTGTTTTTATAATCACTCTACCTGATACATGCTATCAAGTGAGTCATCCAGTGAGCTGGATGAACAAGTTTAAATTTATTGTGGATTTTGTCAGCTTCCACATAGAATCAGATGTAGACATCCTGTTCTGTTTGAGTGTTTGTATTGAATTAGTCTTATTTTCATATTCATGCTGCCATCTTGACCAGAGCTGACTATGAAGGGATGTTGCATCTCATTAGGACATTTCTGGTTTTAAAAATGGCATAAAAATTTTTTAAAAGTCACCCAAAGTATAATTCTATCCTGTAATAATACAAATTCTTTATGAACTGATAGCAAAACATCAAGGGTTTAGATATAGAGCAGCTGTTTTTAGAGTTAGAAAGACTAGAGACCAAATCGGCTGCAAATTCAGCTTTTAGGAAGTAAAGGAATTTACTTTATGAAAGAAAAAATGTATTTAAACTATTTTCTTTTCTTTTTTACTAACAAAGTCCTAAAGAAAGTGAAAGATTTACTTTATTTAAAAGTAGAACGTGTCCGTTATTTATAGTGTAGAATAAAACTCTTTAACCCTTTCATGTCAAATGTATCATAAAGACCAGTTTCAGGTTTTAAGAGCTCTACCTTTATGCATGTGGCTTTAAAGGGTTACAACTTATGACTTGATTATAGAAATAGAACTAGGTACATCAAATGAAACTTTTACTTCATTCTATTTAATTTATATTACTATTTGTTAGCTATTCAGGCACAAATAAAAAATATATCAATGAATAATATAATATAAATGAGCATATTATTAGATTTTTTTAAAAGAAAAGAAAAAGAAAAAACAAGCTCTGAATAAACTTAGCAACATAGAATGACTCATATACTCACTAAAAGTATCTACCTCCAAAGACCCTGTGAATTCCTCTACAGTGCATCCAGTGACACACATGAAGTGTTTGTTAGTCTGAGAAGAATCAGCATGAAAAGACTCCTGCATTACCATTATTACCATTTTGGGTGCCTGCCAGCGGCGCTGCATATTACCTGGCACGGCAGACAAATTGCCAATCAGAGCACCAGAGTAATGGAGGTTAACCGCTTGAATGCCGGGGGACTGGGTACTTCCTGGAACCCCCTGAGCACAAGTCAGACTTGGCAGAGAAACAGGACAGGCAGCAGTTTTTGGAGCAAACTGTAATTGATGTTTTATTTTTAATATTTATTTTTTAAACACAAGCTGTTTGCCTCAAACTTTCAAACACTGGCTCTGAGGAGTTCGTCCTCGTTTGTAACAGAGTCCAACTGATGCAACACTTTTTGTGCAACCTAAAAACACCCCACACAATTGTTGCCAATATTTAGGAGATTATTTTATATTTGATGACTTGAATAACTTTATTTTTAAAAATGTAAATGCCCCCAATTCTTGTTAAAAACTTGTGGAAATAAAACTTTCTGGGAATTATCCACCCCCCAAAAAGAAAAGAAACTGTTTTTAGCTAAATAAAGCAGAAAATCTGGAGTAAAGATGCAGGGATCAGTTTCCAGTTTTTAATAAAAACCTATAAATATGAACGTCACAAAGAAGGATAATCGAATGTACAATATAGTACATTACTGTAAATCTGATTATAATAAAATATATATTTTCATCTTTTTTGACAGAACAGCTGGTGGAAGGTACACTATAATGCATAAAGTACTGAGACACCTCAGATCAATGCATTCAGATGTTGCAATAAGAACGTAGATTTGAGTTTGGTGTGGTCCGAGTCCTGATTGTAGAACACCTTTGAGATGAACCAGAGCAGAAACTGAAAGCTAGGCCTCTCTTCCAACATCAGTGCCCGACTTCACTAATGTGCTTCTGGAAAAACACTCTCCTAAACCCGAAAGCCTTCCCAGAAGAGCTGGAATCGCTGCACCTAATCCATTATAAACCATATCGAGTCTTCCTCGTGTTAGATTACCAATTCTTTTTTCTTTGAGTGCTTTCATTAAAACCTTAAAATGATCCTCAATAAACAGATAAAACAAGGATTTTGATGTCTGGCTGGGGTGCTAGATTTCCACCCGACTCTGGAACTTTGATCATTTTCACTCACAAAGTTCATTAAGACAGATCAATACCACAAAACGCAGAATTAATCACTTTTTGCCCTGTCAAGAATACTTTTGATGTTCTTTATGTTCACAGCTTCATTGTGGCTGAAGTGGGTCGGGTCACGGTCAATAATACAATATGGTTACATCAGTAAGCGACGGTGTTTCCAAAATAGACCCTACTATTGTGGGACAGCTGCAGTCTTTTGTAGTCAAGGTTCAAGGACTCACGTGTCATTCAAGTCTCTTCCTGCCTTAGTCTCACTCACTCCGTTACTGTTCACACACACACACACTGCACGGAGTTTCATAAGAGTGAAACTGTGCTGATCTGCAGCCTCTGGAAGAGCACCTAGTTACCCTCCTGTAACCTCACCATCTGCATCGAGCTGCCATTCAGAGCCCGGATTAATCACAGAAGCCCACGTCCATGCTGGGAATAGAAGTTTTCCAGATAAGGGGGTCAAGGGTCACATTTCTGGCCAAGGTTGAGTATCCTCGGGAGCTAAATAAAGAGCCAAGGAGTTGCACAGCAACACAGGCTAGCACAGGCCTTCACTCTCAATTAGCATCAAAACCACCATCCAACGTGAGGTTCTGGATAAAAACAGGAAATGTCAGCGAGGTGTGTTTTCTGAAAGGAGGTGCAAATCCTAAATCAGATAACCTCACAAGAAGTGTTCATTTCATCACAACAGGAGTGATTTAAACTTTTTCTTTGACTGGTTCTCTGTTGATTTCTGCTCAAAGTGAGTAGAACCAGAATGTGAAAGCAGAGGCGGAGTGGGAGGTCACCACCATCGTTTACATCCTAAACACATGACAGGCTGTCGGGCAGGGGTTAAAGATGGTCAAGTTCACATCCTCATATGATGCCAACAGGACAATCTCTTCACGCACACACAAACACTCTTATTTACAAAACATCCATGAGAGTTTGGGGTTTGTTTTGGCAATGTATACACGTCATTTATTTAATTAAGATTTTATTTAGTGTACCATATAAGAGTTCAGAAACCATTCACATGGAAAGATCCCGTCTCAATAGATTTACATTAAGGACGACACATCTGTCCTTGTTCTAATGAGCACATAAACATAAAAACCCCACCAGTCGTCCTTGTCGTTCTCCGACCCTTTTTGAAGAGACTAGACAGTCACGCTGCAGTGATCAGTCAGGGTCAGATCACACTCTTTCTGCTCCTCGCCTCCAACTGTAGTTCTGTTACTCAGGCAGATGGTGGTGCTGTAAGACTTAGGGCCTTTTCCTTCAAACATAACAAGGCTGTCACCTATTCTCTCTTCCTTTGTCCTCTCCCCTCCATCACTCACCTCCATACATCAACGCCGAACCACTGCAGCATCCTCCTTCAGCTGCAAACAAGCCCGGACAGGAGACAAAAGGCTCACTGCGATGCAACTATGCAGAATCAAAGGAGCTGAATGTTTTTGTGACCCCCGTGGGCACCTTTATCATTAATACACAGGAAAAAGGGGGGAAGAAAGATGCAGGTTTTGAAAGGATTTAAGAGGATTCAAAATATGGTCATGCAAGATGAAGTTGTTCCTGCATGAGAAGTTTTTAATTCATAAAATAAAGCAAGCGGTTCTGCTGCTTATCTGCTACGAGGTCATTCGTATTAATTTGGTGAGGACACACGGCCTGCAGCTCAATTATGATTCCAGTGGGTAAATATTTGTCTGTGCTAACTCTCACTATAATGATTCTTTGTGTGTTGCTCTGTGTACAGTGTGTTTTCTGTGGACACATCCACTGAGTGATGTGTGTGTGTACGTACAGCAGCTCAATCACCCCCACCACCACCACTCCAAAACATTTTCTCCACAGCTGCAGCTCAGCAGAGTTTGATCAATAACGCGTCCTTCATTCTCAAATCAGACCTGACCTTGGCAGCCTTTTGTCTCCTTCCAGGGGCAAGAGTGCGCATGTACAGGTTGAAAAACAAGGCTCTTAAAAAAAAAAAGGAGGAAAAAAAAAAACACCCTTGGAAGGAAAAAAATTGCCCTTGCTTCCTACACAATACAGCCTTCTCATTATGAACCTAATGAATCATATATTTGTAGCATTCTTATTTCAGCGTAATGAGGTGATGCTGCTTTTGAACTCATTTTTTAAAATAACCACAGGCCACATCTAAACGGAATAAACCTCAAAATGTGCCGTTTATGCTGCTGCATTGATTTTCACAGGTCAAAACCACCAGTGTACATCCAAACCTGACAGAGCAGAGAAAAACCTATGTGCAGTCAAAGCTGACAGAAGGTGGCCTGTGTGTTTTTGATTCCTTCTTTTTTTTAAGAACTGAAACATGGAAGGCTGCAGCAGAGGGCAGAGATCTGATTCGTTTCCATGTTAATGCAGCCTGCAGGTGGCACCATTTACAGATTAGTCCTGCAGTCACACTCTTTGTTAGTCACTAATATGCATTACCTGCAAGAAAATCATTTTCTTCCACGAGCCAATATTAGATCTGTCTGTGATGTTGCATTAAAAAGAGCCACAAGTTAGTGCTGTATAGGGTGCTCCATCATTTTACAATATATACAAACTGCAAATTCAGACGACATTACTGAAGTGCTCCATCATTACGCAGCAATCGAGTACAGGCTACTTTGAGTCACATCATTAATGATGTTTGAAAGCCAGAAAGCCAGAGATAAAAGCTCAATGAGCATCAAAGGGGAGCTTTTTTTAAAAAAAAAAAAAAAAAGAAATTGTTTTTTTTTTACTAATCAAAATTCCTAAAACCATGTGTAATGATGAGAACATTTGAGCCATTCAGTTACGGTTCCTGCAGGCCAGTCGCATCAAGATCAATTACAGAATGAGCACATTAAGACTTACAAATTACAATATTATGTTCTAATCCTTTTGAAGCCTGGTGAGAAAACAAGGCCTGATTTGGACGACTCTGCTCGCTCCGAGGATAAAATGAGTGAAGGATTTAGCTAAAGAAATTAGCTTTTTTTCCTTCTTCACTCACATTCTGCAAGCCCACCAGCACCGAGGGGGTTCTGACAAACATGAGTTTAAATTACAAAACTGCATCATTGTTGTTTTTTCTACTAATCCCATTTAAATGATTTTGGGTGAACTCTTAATGACGAATTGACTCTAGGTTGAAGAAAAGACTGAACTTTTAATATTATCAAAGCAACAGAATTTTATTTTCACTCTCAGAGCAACAAAGAAAACTTAAGTACTCAAGAAACTTGAGTTTTCAAGAAAACTCAGGATTATTTAACTTTTCTTAATTTTTTTTTTTTTTACAAAACCTCAAAGAATTTAAAACAAACTTGTCTGAAACATCACTAATAAACAAAAATAAAAACACAAAATGATCTACACCTTCCTCTTCTGGGTGCTGATGTACAGAACTGCAAGAGATAAAAGGAAGAAAAAAGGATGTCAGTTACAAAATGAAATTTCTCAAAAACAAAAACTAAAAAGTTGATGCACCTCAGACCTAATGTTTTTGATCCCAAATAAGTGGTTTATCTTCTGGTCCAAACCAAATACGACTGACCATGTTCCAAACAACAAGTGATTATCGATGCTCTTTGAAGTCACCCACCCTTTACTTCCTATGGTTGACCACAAATTGTCTGTGGGAAGCACTGACCTACAGCAGCTTTCCTCCCCCACTTAAATCCCATTTCTCCTCTTAAAGCTGAATTGATTTGCTCTGGTTGTACCGAGTAGACATATAAGGCTGTAGGCTGTACTGAAAAGCAGACAGGTAAGTTGTTATTTTTTGCCTCCTGCTTATACATAAATCTACATTCTGCCACCTGCTCCTTTAAGACTAAAATAGTCCTATCTAGAGACTGTAAACTGCACTGGCCTGCATGATTCACATTCACGACTGAATCATACAGTAGATACAGTTCTTGGCTGCCGTCTGAAAAATGCAGCCAGAAACGAGAAGAGATAACGTACCTCAGTTCAAAATAGCAGAAATACTGTCTTTTCTATTTAAACCATCACAATTTCCTTGGACTGAGCTGATACTAAAGAGATCTCAAAGTTAAAGGGAACTTAATTAACATAAACTCTCTCGAGGCTACCCATTTGACATGAGCATTCCCGTGTGAGCAGCAGTTTTAGATTTTCCCAATTCGTCTTTCTAAACTGATCAATATTAAGATTATGCAGATATTCATATCAGAAATGTAAATAAAAATATTAAAAACAAAACACTGCATTAATACAAAATAAACAAAAATGATTATTTGATGAGGCAGCAGTTTATGAAAACATGTTAAAAATGAAATAATACAACCTAAAATAATACAGTTAATGGTGGCTGGAAACTTCAGAGTGATTGCACTAGACTAGTTGATGATGATAGCGTCACAGCAGCACTGGATAGATCTTTGTTTGTTTGTTTGTTTGTTTAAAGAGTCAAAAGTTGTCATGAAATACATAAAAAATGTTCTGCTACAAACCTACATAACATGTAACCACCAGAAATCTTAAGGTTGTTAAGAAAATAAGTGTTTAATTATCCAATGCTTTTAATCTCATAGCCAACTACAGAAAGTCTTAAACTGCCAATAACAGATGATAATAACAAAACATCTATGTGTTACACCTTTGGCTTATTAGCTTAAAAAGGTACAAAATATAGCAGCAGTCTTTACTTTCTCCATCAGCCCTGAGTTGCGACTATAATACAACTGCTTAAAAGGTCAACTGTATACTTTAAAACTTGATACATCAACAAAATACTTCCTATGAAGGACATACAAGCATCTCTCGCATCTTATATTTTCAACTCAGACTCTACTCTACATCTGCTAACTTTTATTTCACTCAATAGACATCCTCTTTGGTTAAGAAAAACTCACAAGACGAAGGATACAATCTGAGTAAAAACTGGCCTGTTCTATGCAAGAAGACCGAAAGATCTATAAGCTGTTTGAAGGGTAGCACCCTTAGCTTTAACTTTTCACTTTTTGGTTGTTTTAGTCTGGATTATTGCTTCTCAGGAGTTTCCTAAGAATAGATCTCCTCACTCTAATTATTTCTATTCTGACCTTTATTTGCACCATACAAAAAAAAGAAAAGATCTAGGTTTTACACAAGAGAATTAAAAACTAAAAATATAAACTTAACAGACAATTTCTTGTATTAGACAATGTATTTTTGTCCAAGTTGAATACACTTATAGTATGATAATGAACAGCAGTCTGCAAATGCTGCCGGAGTTGCAGCTGTATCTGCGTTCAGTTTTTCTTATCCAGTCTAGAGGTGCACCAAAAAATTATTGCCTGGGTATCAAAATCGGATGATATTCAGCATAATCAGTGAATTGGTGATCGACCCATCTGTAATTTTTTTAGGGGTGCTCTCTGTGAACACGCTTGTTACCAAGCAGCAACTAAAACTCCAATGTCTTCAGTGGTCCATGCATTCATCACAAAGCACTAATTATTAACCCTAGTTTTTTTTTTTTTTTCAAAATCATATATTTTAGGTTGCTCACAAACTTAAAAAAGTGTACTTATTGTCATTTGTTATAAATCAGCTGAAATCTGTATTGGCAGGTTAGAGCTGTAAATTAATTGGCATCAACCCTCATTTTAATAAATTATTTAGCAAACAATGCATGAAGTAAACAGACATCGGTTTACACAAAGCAGCATCAAACAGGCCCAAATACTTGCTTGGTTATATAGCTAAAAATGAGACAAGATATTACAGTGATTATGGAGTGTTCTGTATCACTACCAGACATGGTTAGTTTCTTCAGCTAAAACAGTCAACAGTTCTTCTACAAAAATGAAAAATTATGTAATGTTTTGTAGGTTTGAGATGCACATGTCAAATTAAAAAAAAAAAAGACAAATGCACCACTTCTGTCAATGTTTGACATAAAAATCTTCATAATGAAATTGAATCCATTTTAATTTTGGTTCAAAAAGGAAACAAAACTTCAATATATCTAACTGCATGCACGCTGCAACATATCGTCTCATTGAGCTATCCCTCATACATTTGCACTACTTCACCTGTTATACACATAAAATTAAATGAATTTGTATACAGTCAAACAAGTAATTTATGACAATAATAATGCAATCAAATACTGCATTAGTATGCAACTTACTTACCTTCAAATTTTAACATAACATAAAATTTACATATGTGCATGATGACCTAATGTGCCAGGCTGATTAGATGGGTTGTATTTTTGCTAAAGGTGTCTGACATAAGAGTCAGATGTTAATCTACCACCTAATTCGAGTACACCAGTGTTTTATTGAAGCCCTGACATGTGAAAATGTGTAATCTTACCATTGTTCCCTCTCAAAAAAGCATCTCCATACTTGTTTTTCAGCTGTCCATTGACATATTCCTCTGTCTGCTCTATAGCAATGTTCATGTAGCCATCCAAACAGGCCAAAACACCTGCACATTGACAAACACAAAGCAGAAATTTGGATTAAAGTCACCATTTTCGTTGGAAAATAAGAAAAAAACAAACCTGGACATACCTCTGTAATCAACACCAGAGTTCAGTTTGACCACAACGGGTCTCCCAATTATCTGCTTCAGAAAGTCACTCGGGGTCTGCTTTCTCAAACTCATTTTGACTTTTATCTAAGGATTTAAAAGAAGCAAACAGTCTCTGTTAATTAGAGTAATACACTATTTAGCACTGAACTATTAATTCAATCGTTTTTTTAAACAACGTAAACATTTCTTTCAAAAACAATAAAATGAGTAGTTGTTGCCACAAATTATTTGCATATACGTAAATACGGTTAGTTTAAAATACTGTGCAATTCAATGAAATTAGCTGCTATAGCTAGTACGGCTAACGAGCTAACCGCTACCACCTCTTTCATGAATCAGTGCGTTAACGTCTAATAGTAATGGAGTCTGGTTAACATTTAGGTACACTACGCAAAAATTGTGGTATCATTCAAGACCGTATAACATACGGAAAAGACAAGTTGTCACGTTTTTGCAGAAACTACATGTTAGCTAGCATTTCACTCACCAGATGAACGGCTTCCAAACGATTTGATCAGCGGCGAATTGACCAATCATATGAGAGGACTACGGAAAGCACGTATGGACCAAACTCTTAAAGGCGCAGCTCAATACTCCTCAGTACCTCAAAGATATTTATGCATTCAGGCAAAAAATATTACTTCAGGCTGCTGAAATGTAAAGAATTAATACATTGCGCATAGAAGTAGAATAAGTTAAAAGGGAATATATATATATATATATATATATATATATATATATATATATATATATATATATATATATATATATATATATATATATATATATATACATATATATATAAACACACACTTCTTTTTTAAGATTTGGAAGTTTAAATATGTGAAGATTAAAAAATAAAAACATGGCTACTGTGAAGAGGTAACAGAAAATGGGAAATAGTGAGTCTGTGTCAAACCCAAGTCAGCATGTTTCAACTTTTGTGTTTGCCTGGGAATTGGCTTATGTCTTTGAAATTGTAAATATAAATATGCATTAATGTTTTTAATATAATTTTACCCAGAGATATGTTAGAATACCAGAACACATTTTTGATCACTTTTTTAGTGTATTCTGTGTTCTGAATTCACTTTAAATTGTACAATTTTTCTAAATCTTCATAATTGCCAACAATAAAATATGTTTACATAAAATTTTATGAAGCCACAAACAATAGTCAGTGATTACAGTTGCAATTTAATTTTCACTTGTGTTGATTAAAACAACACTTAAGCCCCTCTAGAGCAATCAAATCTTTTTGTTTTGTTTATTTCGCTCTTGGTTAGGTGTACGTTGAAGAATAAGAGCAAAATCTTTCTTCTAACACCGCCTGGTTGTTGGGAGCATGACCCAAACACTGCACAGCTTGGGAAGTACACGAGAAATGGTGAATGAGGAGGGGTAAACAAGGATGAAATGGCGAGGAGAAAAACAGAAGAGGATAGAGGGCGTAGGGATGTGACAGTACGTGTTAGTGGAGACAGAGAGGTTGAGAGAGAAAGAGTAAGAGAGAAACAAAAAAGAGAGACAGAGGGGGGATTGTGAAAGGTGGAATCATAAAGTACTCTTCTTGTGTGTCTAGACAGGTTGCTTGTTAGCAGGGCATGGCTAGCCCTGTGGAGGCTAGAGGTTAATTTGGTATCTGCTGCTGTGTTAAACTAAGGTCAGTACTACAAGTCCTTAAGTCATAAACAAGAGTGGTTAAGAGCCATGTATACACCTAGGCACCGGTTAATGAATATTCAATGAAGTTTTTTTTTTTCCTCCTCGTCCCCTGTTCCATTTGTTGTTGCTCACTTTGAGGGAATTTTTAGGGAAAGAAAGAAAGAAACAGTTTATCTTTGTGTCTTTCAAAAATGACCTCTGTGCACTTATATTTCTATGTTCTTTGTTGTCATAACACATGGCCTCAGTAGATAAGGGAAGTGGATTTTTGTTATTTGAACCTCGTCATACTCCCGTCCTTGAATGAATTAAACCTTTCTACCCATAATTGGCCAAATATAGTAAAACCAATCATATAATAAAAATGTGATATTGTCTCCTGGTTGTAAAGATTGTCGTTAAAATAAACATTAAACCTGTAGTAAAAACCCTTACCTCACCGTTATTTGATGCCTCGTTTAATGTCCAGCTTTGAAAATGGGCAGGCAACATGAGAATATGCTTGAAGTGAGTTCTCACAAATAAATTACGGCATCCAGGGGCTCTGAGATAAGTGTGTTTTTACTGTAACCACCAGAAAAAAATTACAATATTATGCTGGTTTAAGCAGAGGTTAATTGTAATCAATGACACTCCGATTTAAATAAATTCACTGTAGATTATATGTCAATGATGGCCACTCGTCCTGCTACCTATACATTATTTAAAATGAAAGCGTGTAGGAGTACGCATCCAGATGCCAGACTCTATTTTTCCTTTCCCTTTATTATTATTTTTTTACATATACCCTGTAACCAATAAGTACAAAGATATTAGTGGATTCTGCTTAGGATTTAAATAAAAGTTGACTGTCGAGAATCAGTTCAGTTTATTTACAATAAAATACATATCAGGGTACAGTAAAATAAACATGTAAATTTATTAATTTATTCAATTTCTTGTATTCAGTTTATACTGCTAAGGGTTGCAGGGAGAGCTGGTGTTTATTGCAGCTGTCACCAGATGCATATACAGCCTGAAAAAGCCGGTCCATCACATGGCCACACATGACCTGTAACAGCACACTAATTCCCATGGTCAACTTGTAGAATCACTAATAAATCTATGTCAGTGTGAGGCAACTTCTAAACACAACGAGGTCTGATTTCATCAAGTTTCATTCAATCACTCCAATTAAATCAGCTAATTTCTGAAATATTTATTAAACAAGGTTCTAATGTGAAATTAGTTTGACGTAATCAGGTTTTAAGAAATAACTCAGTCAATGTTACACTTTTAAACCTGTGTAAATTAATTTCTTACATTTAGATTAGACTTCTAAATAAATAGAAGCTATAAATTTCATATCAACAATGATTACGGCAGTTTGAAATAAACTCAATTATATTTTTTAACTCTGTGTTTATTATGAATTCAAGGTTTTCAGCATGAGCCACTTTTTGTAAAATAATCTTTATTTTTATAATTTTTTAAGACTATACCCTTAAATTATGGCAGAAAACTGACATGTACTGTTTTAACTGAACAGTAATCTGACTCAAATTGCTTAACAATGAGCTCTAGAAAGAAGTGATTGTTATAGTTGCCAGTTAAAGAGAAACTATCCAGGGAAATGCAAGGTATACCCCTAAACAAGCTGCCAGCGCACCACACGGCCAACACTTGGACACACAACCGTTCATACACACACACACACACACACACACACACACACACACACACACACACACACACACACACTCACTCTTGTGGTCAGTCTTGAAGGATCACAAATTAAAACTAACTTGTGTTTTTTGGACTGCAGGAAGAAACCAGAGTACCTAAAGAAACTCATGCAGCCACAAGGAGAACATAGAAGCTCAACAAAGAAAGAACCCGGCTAACTTCTCGCTGTGAGGCAGCAATGCTAACCATCACACTATTAGGCTGCCTCTTTTAGATGTTCTTTCTGTTTTTCATCCTTCTAAATTAATCCCACTCTGTGTCAGTTTATATTCCCTATTATTTAAAATTACTACGTCAAACATGACAGAGGTCAACTGTAATGAAAAACCGCACAAAGGGTTATTATCTGGCTCTCCATTTCCCTTAACCTCGTGGAGCATTTCTATGTCTTTCAGCTCATTGTTTGGGTCTTTACTGTCGACAGCTCGCAGCTCTTATTGTCAGTATTTCCAGCCAAAGCAGATATCTGTGCTTTGTGATAAAGAAGATACTGTAGATGTCCTGTTAGTTGGTAGACAAAAAGCCACATTTATTAAATTACAGAGATATCTGTACAAACAGTGAATGATTATTCTTTAGGAAGCGCTCGGACCATCTGGTTAATAGTAGTCAGCCAAAACTCTCGATAGCATTGCAATACTGATAGAAAAATCCTGTGTCCATCTCCAAAACCCTTAACCCTGAGGGACGGGCTGGTGAAATAGAAAGATTATGGTGACGGGGGGATGCTATTGTAGGTGGGAAATGGAGGACTGGACTGAAGCAGACGAGGGCTTAAGGTGAGTGGGAATAAGGTGGAGGGGGCGCATCACTCTTGTATCCTAAAGCAATATTCAGGGTGGGGGATAGAGGTGCAGAATGAGGAGAAATTCTAGACTTCATTGACCCCTCAGAGGGCAGGTTTTCTCTTCGGGTCAAGCTTGATATGGAGAAGATAATGGAAAAGCTTGGGGGAGTTTTCTAATAAAAAAAAAAGGAGAAACAGATTGGTAGACAGAGTACCTGTGTTCTTGTGTCTCTGTAATCCTTTACTGTATGGAGGTAATAGCTTGGAAGTAATGGGAAACCTTTCTGCCATCAAAAAGGGCCCTGGAAACCTCTGTTGCATGGCTTGATGCTTGCATGTGTTGCTTTTGTTGCACCAAGAGTTGCTTTAAATGACCGGCTTGTTCAAACCTCCCGTGTCTCCATCCGAGCCTTGCCTTTGTTCATTTAACTGTACAGCAGAAAAGGCACTTACCAAACCAGGTGCTCAAATCCTCACACCCACGATAACAGCTCTGAATTCCTGCATCATGGTAGGTAACTGCTAAGGAGTAAAAATTTATAGAGCATTGAGTGTCCCTGTGGATTAGGTTTGACTCCTTATTATTTCCGTGCCAATGACACATCGCTCAACTTCCACTTAATGACTCAGCTGTGAGGCTGACAGTTGACAGTGGTTGGCCGGCCTGGGGGCCCAGTGTTGAGAGAAAGAAAGGGGGTGGGCGCAAGGCAGGCTAGGTGGGATGTAATCACTCCCTGTAATTTGGAGGAAATCCACCGACTTGTTCACAGTCAAGATGAAAGGCCTCCACTTGTGCCGTCTCTTCACAGCCACCAAGCTCCACTGCTCCTGAAGAAAAAAAAAGAGAGGTTCAGAGAACCAATTCTGCTTGGTTGATATCCCCTGAGGGTTAGTCCTGAGACCATCTCAAATCAGCTACAGCCCTGGAGCCATGTTCTTTCCCCAAGGAGTGGTACCGCAGCCAGACAGTCAGGCTGCCCATCCTGTTCTGTATGGCCCAGGCGCATCGAGCCAGCACACAACTCTCCCGAGATCCTCCACGGTGGAAAAGAGAGCTCAGTGGAGCTTATGCTGCTTGTACCAGTCTGTCTGACCGTCTTTCTGTCTGACAACCCCCTCCTATGTTGCGGTGTCCTCTCCCACTTCACTTTGATATCTCAATCTGAAGCAGAGGAGTACATTTTAACTGCTCACATCCAGCATTTCATTTTGCTTCCATAAGGGAGGGGACAGTGATTTACCTTCGTTCTTACAATAAACTAATGGCAGCTAATTTAACAAGCTTGTGCGGGTAGAATTATCAGTTAACTTAATTGTCTAAATGACAGCCAACTTGAAGAGAAAATTTGACTCGAGCCGTAAGCAGATTGCCCAGTTTGATCACTTTGTCACACCAAGTTGTCAAAGAGACAGCATAGTGGTTTTGCTTGATAGATGGTGAATGGTGCTTATACAAGGAGCCACTCCAGTGCGCCCATAAATATGCATCGTGACATTTGGAACAAAGCCGCTCGTCCTCTTTTTCCTGATGAGCTCTGCCTGCATACTATAACATATTGCCATACTGTCACACCTTGTGTTTCATAGCCAATCTCTCTGTTCATCAACTTGGCAGATAACCTCTAGATGCTGACAAATGATATGGGGGCTGACATTAGGGCTGTATTGTATGCAAAGCCAAGAAGTGGTTTTCCAACAGCGATGCTTTTTACACACATGTTTTAATGATTGACGCATGTTTTTCTATAATGTATTATTATGCTAATTAAATATTAATTCATTTTGTCACTGCATGGTCTTGTTTTCCTGATGTTTTAGAAAAAAGATCTTCTATTAGATGTTTTCACACACCATGCATAACACCTATTACTGATCTCAGTGTTGCATTAAGAATATATCTGACCTGCTTCTCCAAACACTTCACCGCTTTACAGGGGAATAAATATCCAAGACAGCCAGAAGCAGTCTCTTTCAAATCCCACTCACACACATAGCTCTCTCCCGTCCATGTTTCTCTCTCGTTCTCTCCCTCTGTCATTTGACCAGCAGTACTTCCTGCCACCGAGGACCTGTGACTCAACAGCCGGAACACAGCAATGTTCTTTTGCTCACCCTCTTGAATATTCATAGCAATAAGAGGACTGAAGCTCGGACTCATCCATCTTGTATCCATCCGCAATCAGATTTGGGGGAAAAAAAGGGAGTATGGATATGAGTGTGTTAGCGGGTTTATAGTGTGCTACCAGAGTGGGGAGAGGTGGGGTGGTAGGGCTGTTTTACACTAATTTCTTTATCCCTTTCACAGGAGTGCCGTGTTACAAGAGAATTCCTGAGGCGAGCCAATGGCCCGATAAATCTGCCGGAGCCTCTCTCAATTTGTCTCCGTGGAATGTCAGCTGGCAAGTGCCCAGACACTGAGAACCTCTTTTCACAAAGCGCCAATCTAACAGACGAGATCCCATGTTGGAGCGACGATACAAGGACTGGCGTGGATAAATTGCCACGAGCCTTATCTATGTCTCTTCATGTCTAACTGTCTGAGGTCTTGCCTCCTCAGAAGGCCACTTTCTTGCAGACCCCGACAGTTAACCTAATCGGCTGAGCGGGTGACAATGACAAAACGCAGGTGTCACCCAATAGGAACCCGTGATATGACACAGATGCTGTGTCAACTCGTCTCACTCCATATGACCTGCAGTGTGAACAGAAATTGCTCTGTTTGGTGTCGTTCATCAATGTGTGGCGCAGTCTCCCACATAGCTCGGTCCAGGTGGCGGAATGGCAGAGTGGGAGAACAGACCATGTTTGTGTGAAGACGCAACAACTCTCGCTCTCTTTTCGCCTTTTTTTCCCTCTTCCCTTTCATTCCCTCCCTCCTTCTTGTCTCCGTCTTCTTGTTCAAACACACGGCTGTAGCACTCTTTGTGCTCTATTTAAAGGTGGTAGGTTAGCAAACAACAAGATGACTCCCCCACCTGTACCCCTAAACGAGTTGTGAGTCATGGATCCATTTGTTTATATGTAACAGTAAAAATAAGCATGCAGTGTGGTGGAAATTAGTTTTTTCCTTATAATAAAGTAAGACGAAATGCTTCAATTACTCAAACTCAAAGTAATTTCCCCAAATTAAATCAAACTCAATTGTTTAATTATTATGAATATTAATGTTTCATCAAATAACAGGGTGTAAATCTGTCATTTAGGCCTGCATTTATTGCACAATGACAATGTGATCCTTGGGTTTTATTGTTTGTTCTGTGCATATCTGTTGCAGCAAATCACATTAGGAGATCTTTATTTGGTAAAACAGACAGCATGAAATGAAGCGGACAAAATTAGAAATAAAACTAATAAGCTGCAAGCCTTATCCTCTACAACTCTGAAATATCCACACCAGCCAACCACACAAGCGTGTTTAAGAGGTTCGTGTTACTGCATGGCAGTTGGCATGACTGTAAAAAAAAGACATGTGCCAAGTGGAGCTGCCAATGCTCAGCATGGCTGGTTTTAATATTTTAATGTGCTTCATTACAACATTATGGGCCAGATAGCCTTTCTGGGGTCCAGACAATTGTCTGCAAATGAACAAGATTACATGACAAGCCCTGAATGACAGAGCTTCCCACTGTTGCCTGCTCCAGCCAGTTATCTGATGGTAGCCTAGCAACAGATCCCTGACCTGGCTCTGACCTGCACCCGATAAGGTCAACACCTGAAGGCTCTCTCATTGGAGGACTTGCGGTGAGAGAGGTGGAGCTTTGGGGATGCAGGGAGACAAAGGACTCACAGAGCAAGGGCAGCCTTCTCTGCATATAGTTGGGAAAAAAAGTCTGCTTATGCAAAAGGAGGCCAGACCTCTTCACGGCTCAGGATATTTGCATTTGTGTTTGTGTGAAATCAGAGCATGATATAAATGTAAATGTAGACATTGGTGCTGTATATTCTGGGTTTTTTTTTTCAAATGGTTACACACAGGATCAACGCAAAGAGAAGAAAAGCAGCTGCAGCTGATCATAATAAAAATGTCTTGTGACAAAAAAAACAAGCAAGATGCTGGAGGTGAAATGAATCAACCAGCCACTGAGAAATGTTTCCACCTCCTTTGTCATTCTTGTACCAGCACAAATACAAACCTCAGTAATTTTTTTAAACAGCGGTGAAGTTAAACCAAATTGTGATCGTGGTAATAGCCTATTAGAGCGCGGCAGTGGAATCCCGCAAAAACTGGTAACAGAAATCAGAACGTGTTCAGCCCACTCTGTGACAACGCAACGTGACGTTAATCAGCAGGGGTCTTCTTACACATGCGGCTCGTGCACAAAGATGTGCAAAATCCACAAATACAACTCAAAAAATACATATGTGAGCAGAATTTGATATTTGAATTCATTCGAGAAAAAAAAAGCTAAGAGCTGGTAATGAAAAGTGCTTTCTTTGGTGAGTATTTTTGCTCATCCAGCACAGAATTAAACAACATTTTAAAGCAGGTGGCAGATAATGTGACTGTCCTAGATATTTGTGAATTTTCCCTTGAACTGTAACATGATTAAATCTGCAATAATTAGACAAGAAAAGGCCTGATACTTTTATAAATTCATAGAGCTTTTCGGCACAGTAAAGACAATCATTTATCCTATAAAGTTTGGCTCTGAAGCAACTTTTGAGTTGAAGGGCCTTCACTTCCCTCCAGGGCCTTTGTGCAAGACCTCTGGCCCAGATCACTCAGGGCAACTAAGGCCCCTCCTAAAAGTGTGTGCAAGAGTGTGGAAGTGTGTATGTGCATGTATGTGTGTGTTTTAACTGTCTCTTGACTTCGGGGAAACTGTTGAAGGTCAAAGGGCAGGAAGTTGGCCACCTGCCTCTGTCACACTGGTAAAAGTAGTCGAGCAGAGGAGAGAGGAAGTGGTAGCAGGGAGGCATGAGAAGAGACAGAGAAAGCACTGCGCTGTGTGTACAAGGGCTTTTGTCTGATCATTTAATGTGGCATAAACAACCTTACAAGATACACTGCTGATTTGATCACAGTCCCTGAAAACCCCACGGAAAGATGTTATTTTGTCGTTGAACGTTTGATTCACCCCTGTGAAAGTCTGTTAATCTGATCTGTGGTCTTTATGCCTGATTAAAGGAAACAGCAGCAACTGGCTGTTGAGTTTTCCTGAGACCACTGCAGAAATACCTGGTACGCGGATGTTTCCATTGGTATCTGCTAGAGGCGACAACCCTGCTCGCACCCTGCATAAATGCGCCAACCGAGGACGAGAGCATAGAAGGCCAGAGGGCAAAAAGGGAGTGAACCACCTGCTTCTGTCACACTGTCAGGATGAAGGCGGACGAGTGCAAATAGGGTGAGGTGTGTGTGTGAGAGAGAACGTTGTGCTGGTGATATTGTGTAGGAGGGGGACAGGTGGCACACTGGACAGAGCTGGCACAGGCCACCCCAGGATTTATCACTCAGCGACAGTCACGGCTGGGCAGGGGACAGATGTTTGTGTTTACCCCGGGGCAACATCAGACTGACTGAGCCTAACGTTAGGCTTTAGCCTGGATCGGACAGGGCCTGCGAGGACTGGAGAGAGGGAGAAAAAGAGACCATAAAAAAATAAATATAAGTACAGGAGGATGCACAGCTCAGCCCCAAGGTACCAAAGCATTTTGCTCATTTCTCTCCAATCTGCTCCATCCTCCGCTGAAGCACCTGAAACTCATTTTGCCCCAATAACTCCTGAGCCACAATAGGGAAAAATCTTAATGAATAGTACTGATGCTAAATGGAAAAATTATGAGTTTGTAAGAAAACTGTAGCTGACCCTGAATACATTCTGCATTTAGTCCGTGAAGTGGTCACAAACGTTTATTTGGCTACATACACAACAGAAACTGTGCTAAATAAAAATCTTGAGTCATCCCTGATTTCTTTCTATATTTTTTTCAAGTAGTCTGACATTTTTTTAACCTTTTAAAGTGGCCTAAAGCAATAGTTAATCAGACTTTCTGTAGGTCTTTCAGTTTTTCTTTGAATTGTTGCTGTTTTGTTGCTCATTTTCAATCTAGTACCTGACAACTTTTAGACGATCTGTTGTTGTTTGTGAATTCTGACCTATGAATCATTCGAGCAAAAGGTAGTTCTTAAACTCAAGGGATGAACCAATGTTATCTCAACACAATACAGAAAACTGAGCAAAGAACCAGGAATCTTTCATACCAACAGCCTATCATTAACATGATTGGTTCCCATGTCTTTAGTTGGATTTATACAAAAAAAAAAAAAACAACAAATACCAATACCTAACCCAACTAGCACCAACAAGGTGATTCCTAAAGAGCTGTTAGCTGAAAACTTGTCATACAGCAGAGGATCAACTGAGAGATAATGCATCTTTCAGGTTCTGTTTTTAAAAACACAACTTTCATCTGCGAAGATAGATTTTTAGACCTGGCATTTCTCTTTTTACCCTCCACTTATTCACTTTCCTCGTTTTAAACACACAGTGTGCATATGATCAGATTCTAGGACTGGTCTGAAAATCACTGGAAAAAGCATGTCAACGTCTAAAGAAGACTTTGAAAAACCTCCAGAAAGTCTAAAGAATTATTGATTGAAACTATTTTAAATTACAGAGCTAACAGCCCCTGAAGAAATGAATATTGTCTGTCACCTTTCACGCAGGAGTTTTAAACTCTGATCATGTTAATGTTGTGAAAAGTTGGAGTTTTAATGAAGTCCTGAAAATATCACTATGCACAAACTTAAGAAATGCTGCAAGATCTGTTAGCATATTGTGCCACGATCACCCCAGGCAGACAATGATTTTAATTCCTTATAGGAGACAGCATATAGAAATTAAGAGTAATTAAAAACTTTTACACAGTATTGTACACGATTTCTAAGTGTTCTAGTAGTGAAACTTGAGAACTATTGCTGACAGCACAGCTGGAGCACTCCTCCCTGGAGCTCTGAGGAATGACCTTTAGGTTCAACCCTGAGTGAGGTCATGTCGTTGTTGCCATAGCTACTATCAGCGGCCTGCCCGGGTTGCTAGCATTACCTCAGCTGCCTGGCATTGTCAGGGTCAGAGAACAGGCTGTGACCTCCCCATGGTGACCAAACTAGCTGGGGAACAAAAACAAGACAAACACTAGTATCCTACCATGGCTTATCTGCCTTCACTGTAAATGTTTAGTGGGAATGGTAGCAACAAAACAGACGTTTCACATTTCTACACTGAACTGCATCTGAAAGAAGTCCATTTTATGCAGAGTTTGATCACGTATGGAGTTTGTTGTAATAAGTATACGGGTGGCCACTCAGAACCAAACTTAGAACTCTTAAGTGTTGCACACTGGGCTTTAGAAGAATAACTTTATAAGTAAGGTAATTTCTGAAAACGCATATAGAAGACACCTTTATGATTTCATTGACAAGTGCAAACTGGAAGTGGCAGATCACTGATTACGATGAATGATGAAATATAGTTCCTCTGTTTTTACAAATATGTGAACCAAACTGACTTGGAGGTTGCATTTACTCTGTAAATTGTACTTCTCTATTCATTACCATTCCTTTTAGCCAAAATGTGCACCATCATTAAATCTAAATTTACAAGAGAAAGACTTCAGTTCATAACTAATTCAAATTTAAATGTACCTTGAGATGCAGCACATCTTTGGAGCTGAATTCATATTCTAATTTGAGAGCTGTCTGCATCAGGAAATCTCTACATATGAAACACAAGCAATCTGCAAGAAGCAAAGTGAAGTCATAGATTTCCTCTTGTCTTTTGTAATAGCTCATGTACTATCTGGTCAGAACACCTGTCAACAGACTGTCCATCAGCAGGTGCAGGTGAGAAACAGCTGTTTGCATAAACACAGCACCATCACTTAAATTACTGTCATATTCAGCATCATCACCCAGTATTATCCTCTCCAAAACAGAGACGTCTTGATTATTTCATGCAGGAGATGCGACAATAAATCGCTCCTTGCTATTTGTGGAACATGTTTGTCCACTCTCCTCCTGATAGGGCCCCATTTAATCATGTTGTTCTGTTTCCTAATTAGCAGAAATGCAAAGTGTCTTTGTCACCTGTGGACAGCCAAGAGGGCTAATTTGGGCTTTTCACTAATTGCCACGGTAACGAGCCTCCTGCGCCTCCGCTGGGGGTGGGTGGAAGGCATGGCAGGAGGAGAACTGGAGGATGGAGAGGATGGAGGGATGAAGACACAGCTCTCCTCACACGCGGCCGAGGTGTGAAAGAACGCGGCAGGCCAACAGAACGCAGCCTGGAGGAGTCCAACAGCAGGGAGTGGGGGACAGCCTGCGCTGTGAAAAAGCCCCAACACCCAGCTGAGAGGGAGGAGGATTCAGCCCTGGCCAGTTTTGCTCTCAAAACTTTGAGGAGATTACTCCATTTGGTTTGGGTTGGATAATTGTTGGACATTTTTCCAACACAGTCACCTGTTATTGGCCCCTTCATGGTTTAATACAGGTTCCCACACAATATCCTTTTCTTTCCTTTTATTAAAAAAAACTGCTCTTAATATAGACAAATTCTAAGAATAAATCAGCAGACAGGTTTTTAAATGAATAGCTTAAGATGTATAACACCTAGTGTGACAAATGTGTCTAAAAGGAGAGACATATAAGTGATTTAAAGCTAAAAAAAAAAGTTCAGTGAATCCAATGTTGACTTTTATTGTTTTTCTTTTTAATTTGTTAAATAAAAACAACTTTTCAGGGAAAATAAGTGTTTATAATGAACAAAATCATATTCAAAAATCCTGTTGAGATAATAAACAGTTTAATTATTATTATTACAAATTGAACATGTGATTTTCTCCTTAATTAAGGAATTGTTCATGTCAGTCTATTAGGTTTAAAGTGTGGTAGTGTACTATTTAAAATATATTAAAAATAAATATTTAGATATTTATATATCCTCTATACACAATAAATTTTTAACATCTCATTTTCTTTGTGTATTTAACAGGAGTCAGAGCTGAGATTCGTTTGCGTCATTTGCATAAATTATTATCGTCGCTCAGTGTTTGGCTGTTTTAAAAAAATACATTTGCTCTATTAATGTAATTCGACTCCATCAATATGGATTCTCGGTTGAATTATGTTTATTTTAAATATAGATATTGTGTGTGTTTTTTAACCCTGAAAGCTTGGGGGCACCTTGTCCGTACGCTGATCTCGGGGGCGAGCTCCTCTAACGTGTGCGTGCGCGCGAGTGTGTTTGAGTGTGTGTGTGTGAGAGAGCGCGCGAATGTGTGAGTGAGTGAGTGTGTGTGTGTGTGTGTGCGTGCGTGCCTGCCTACGCGCGTGTGTCTGCTCTGCTGTTGCTGCCCTTTGATCCCTGCATTAGTGTTAGTTAGGGGCTCGGAGACACACTTGCACCGAGAGCAGCCATAGTCAAGACACGGCAACAACAACAGCGGCACCTCCTCCGCCCGTGTTCCCATTCCCCCCTCAACAATACACTTTAAACCGAGCAAAGCCAGGTGCACGACCAAGTCCCTGCCATCACTGGCGCCTCCAGTCTCAATGGGAAAAAACCTTTTTTCTTCTTATCCCCAAACAAGGACGAGAATGTGATTAAAAACGGGGGGAAAATGCCAAGGAGGAAGCAGGAGCAGCCCAAGCGCCTGCCTTCACGTAAGTCCTTCGCTCGATGTGTGCACATTTTAACAGCTCTCTATGTGTTTTGCGCAGTAGTTTAGGGTTAAAGAGGTGAAACAGACAAAAGACTCGGCGTAGGTTATTTCTCCCTTTTTAGGTCCGAGCGAGGCAGCCATGTTGTTGTCGATGGATAATGTTAAGCGAGGCGGTGAAGTGGATAAAAGATACGTGGCTTTAATAAAGAGTAAAATCGATAAAAGGTCCGGTTCCGCTAAAAGGTTGCGGTCAGTTGGCCGTATGTGTCGGTAGTGTGTGCGGTATAATGGCCGAGCATTTTCGCTATCGTCTTCGCCTCTGCTAGGTCGCTTTTCGGGTAGAAAGGGGAGGATCTGGGAGTCTGGCCGCAATAAAATGAAGGGTCAGTCGGATCAGACGAGCCGGAGTCTGGCTTACCCCCATACCCCCAGTGTTCCTAGTTAGCAATAGCGCTATCTAGCAAGGCTGGGTAAACTTCATTTCCTCGGCGATATTCGTCTTAACTTTCGCCTCAGTTTTGCTGCTTCAGTTCGCGGAACCGAATTCGCTCGCACTCGTGTTGTCGTCGACTTTTAAAAAAGTGTGATGAGATTTCTTTTTCCAAGTAAATTTTGCTCCCCTCTACCCCTCCCCGTCTAACATTGAAGGCTATGTCAGAGCCATGGTCGGTCACCTGAAGTTCAGGGTTTTTCCCCCCTTCCCTTTGCAGCCATTCATTGCAGACAGACTACGATCAATAACGCGGTTAGAAAAAAGGAAACGACAGTTATGTTCCACCACGCTGCTTGCTATAACGTTGTGCCGCAGCAAAAAAACCCATTGTACTTTCCGAGTAGTTTATTTTAGTCGGTGGTTGGTTTACTTTGTGTATTTGACCCTGCGTATCTTCGATATTGTGCCTTTTATCAGTCCAGATAATGAAAAGCTGCAATAACAGAGTTCGGCCACTGGAGGATTCCTTAGATGTTAGTGGACAATGACAGCGATTATTAAAGTGACATGCCTTTTTTTCCGCTCTTAATCATTCCTTCTGAATACATGCGTGGGCAAACAGCTCAATTAGTCATATTGGTATGCAAATGTAATGAATATTTAAATGGTTCATGGCTAAATCAATGAAGGATCGATGTATTTGTCTTTTTAATTTGAAGAATGTCACACCATACCAGCAGTTCAGCACTTTTTCTTTTTTACAGTATATACACTACTCAGGTGTTTAACCTAGGGATGAACTTGGGGTATTTGCAGTAGTTGGTTATAAAAGCATAGACATAGGTGACAGTAGGTGCACTGATTTGCTCTTTTTGTGTGTAACTGTGTGTGATTGACTGACAGAGAGTCCTCACTGATGTGCAGCAAAAGAAGCATGGAAGTCACATGAATGGACTGCACAGAGCAGGGTTTTATTGATGTATAATGGAAGTAAGCCATTGCAGTTCTTTCAGTGTCGCTATGCATCAAGATTTCTTTGAGGGTACTTGTGCTTAGAATGTGTTTTCCTCATTAGTTATAAGTTATTGTATGGAAGTGTTTAGTGTCCACCAAAATTCTTGAAAGTGTTTTTATCAACTTGACTTCAAATTCCTATACATTTTCAAAAAGATGCAGCACAGTGTAGTTTCATGATTTCAGGTTTGCTTTTCTTTGAGCAGTTGTAAATATGTGCAGTTTTGGTTCATTCCATGTGAAATTGTGATGTGGAATTCTGATAATGTTATGCAAAAGTGTGCGTACAAATTTTAGTTACATGTCTTTGAGAATTTTCCCATTATTTAATCAAATGATTTGACACCAGTAATATTCATTGAGTCGTTCTAAAGCCCGTGTCTATGATCTGTGACTGTTGAGGTCTTGAGGGAGACACAAATTCTGCAAGTTTACAGTGATACCTATGACATGTCTGTCAAAAGTATCAATAGCAGCATTTGCAAGTAATTTGTGCTACTGTCATGTAATTTTTGTCACAATTTAGTCACAGAGCGTTGTAGTCTTGTTGTTTGCAGTTTATTCTTATTTTATTTTCAAGTTTTTCACACCTGGAATCTTTTTTTTTTGTTTTTACTGAGTTTCATAGGTTGCCAACTCCTCCTCAAGTTTTGTCACTTTCTGACTCACAAAAACAAAGTTTGACAAGAGTTCAAGATGGGTTTCAGATGCCCGCTAGGACTATGTCATTAATTCGATAGAAATTTTGTCTTGCAAACTTTTCAAACTTGTTCAAAATTCCAGGGACACAAAACAGCACACCAAAAAATGAATAAAAATTAAGAACCCATGTGTACATTTTGGAAACTCACTTGTAAATGTCATTTATATTTTGTTGCCAATAGCTTTGTGAGATACTGGATTTATATATTTAAAATGTATTTTGCATTTTAACAGAATGTTATTTTTTACAGTATGAGACAGTAATCTCAAAACATAGTGCATCTTAGTACCTAGTAGGCCTGGACGATAATTCAATACCAATATATATCTATCGATAGACGGTAGGCTCGATAGAAAAAAAACGGGTCGATAAAAAGTTCAATAAAAAATGTTCCCGTCATTTTTCATTTCATCCAACCGGGTAACGTAACACTAGAGTCATTACTTACTCCTAACCAATCAGAAGCACAGACCCAGGCTTCTCTGTCACTAAGCCCCTCCCCTCTCAGTCCATAACAGAGCAGGTAACTTACAGATGAGCTCATGGTGGAGGAAACTGTTCCAAAAATAGTTTCAGTAGTTCAGCCGCAAATTTCCGACAAAAACCAAACAACGATCGTTTGTAAAATTAGCAGAGAAAAGATAAAAACCAAGTCTGGTAACACAACCAGCTGTTTTATCATCTGAGCTGCTCAAAGCGGCAGGACGAGCTGCGTCTCGCCTCCACAGAGGAGGAGGAGAAATCCTCCGTCTGACCAAACTGGGATTACTTGCTTCTGATAAACGCGACAACCCCGAAATTACTCTACGGACTTGAAGCCTGGACTCAGGACGCACCGACACATGTAAGGTTCGGACGAACTAGACCCGAGTAGTTGTCTTTTTTTTGGAGGACTATTAAAAAGTTGATCCTCTGAGCGGCCCAACTGCTTCTCCTGGCTCAAATACAGGATCAATAATCACTCAGTCGATCAATCATGTCCCAAAATAATAAACCAACAACAGGCTTCAGCGTCAGACGGGAGGGAGGGAGGGGGTCTTGCGCCTCACGCTGACCGCTGCATTTCATGAGCTGTCAACACTTTTCCTGTGTCTAAACTCATCAAACCTTATTTTTTTAGTCAGAATCCTTTTTTTTTAATAAGTATTACAAGTTTTTCCCCTCTCTTTCTGCTGTCGACTCATCCTGATCAATTAACTTAATTATTCAGGACGACCAGACCTCAGTTTGATTTAAATGTTTGAATAAAAGCTTAAAATGAATTCAATTTTTGTGTTTTTATTTTATGTGTTGTTTAATAAAATTAATTAATTGAGGAATAGCATAAAATGACCAGGGATGCACTTATAATATATTTTCTACATATTTTAATATTTTCAATAATATCGACCAATATGATGTTTTTTTTTCGATAGGCTTTTTTATCTGTCTATAAGTGAGGGTAGACTTGAGCGTGCTAACTTGTTGTAGAACAAGAACAGCTCAGTTACAAAAGATTTGTATAACATCAATATATAGCATTTATCAGACATGAACACCAATGCTTATGTTGTCCAGGAAGGAAAAATTCACATAAAGCCTTCGATAACATTTCAATTAAGCTATGTTTTTTTGGTAACCGCCCTGAAAAATATCCACTCTTCACCGTGTTTCAGAAACATTTACTCCTGAGTCTGTACTCTGCCGGAGCAGTGCTTGGCCTGTGTTGCTGGGTTTAAATGAAAGTCTTCTCTGATTTAGGAGTTGTTTCCCCACTCAGTCAACAAACTGTCACCGAAAAGTATGAATTTGTCAGAAGCTTTCTTGCGCTTTGTTTTGGATCTTCCCACTCTGGAATGGAAGTGTCACCTCTTGCCAGCCGCTGTCAGTCTGGGTGTTTTCATTATGCAGCCAGCAACACCGCGATGGTGTGCCAGCCAACGAGCACAATATCGAGCTTCAAATCTCTTCATCTGTGGTGGAAAAAGGGCAAGCTAATACACTGGCTTTGATACTGGAGGTGCTTTATCTTAGTGTAGACCCAGATATATGGCCTGCGTTGCCCAGCATGCTGCGCTGCTGTTTGTGGCATAACTTGTGGGAAGAGACTATTCTTCAAGTGCGTGAGCATGGCACGCACTTGTGAAAGTAAACTCACAATCCTCTGTGTGTGTGTCTGTGCGTGTTTGAGGGTACATAATCTTGCTATGGAGGTCACAGTACAGTATGGCGCCTTCACTCTGACAAGCAAACATGACCTTTGGTGCCACCATGAAAACTGCCATTCTCTTTGACCTTGCTGTGTATTTATTGTTTATGTAAGTTTGGCTGCCTTACTACTCACTCATAAAAGTTATGGATTAGTTTAAGTGCTTATAAGTTATGTGTATGACTTTTTGGTTTCAGTAATGGCACATTGAGTCAGTGAGGTCTTAGTGTTCAGCACTTTCTGTCATTTTTTTCCCCAAGCCAGCCTGTCTCATGAGGAACCCTTGAATTCCTCTCTCTTCTCCCCTGATGATCTACGTTTTAAATAGAGAGGCGTTGATCATTTCTAGACAGAATTCTGCTTTTTCCATCAGCCAATAGCTGACTGACCGACTGGGTGGCTCTCTACCTTACTGTAATGGTGGGTCGCTGGCTACTTTCCACTTGCTATGATTATAATGACCTTGGTGGGGCTGGGGCTTGAAAACATTGGATTATAGGGAAAAGAAAATGAGAGAAGGGTTTCCATTTCCCTCTTGGCATAAAATCTTTGGCCACTTTCTGCCAAGAATCCTCCACCTCACCATCACTGCCACGATCTCCCCCCCTCGGTTTGATGGGATTGGGGGTGCGCTGGCTGTATAAGGTGAACAGCGAATAATGATACATGGCCTTGAACTTGGAAAAGGAATTACAGTACAGAAGAAAGACGCCGCATGCCTCTATCTGTATATTGTCTTAGATTGCATAGAAGCCCTTTTCAAATTAGCAGTCGCATTCAGCTGAAAAAATGAACTCTGCCGTTTGTGTTTTACTTGACGGTAACAGAAAACACAAACGGATCTGAAAGAACAGTTTGTTGGGCAGGGTTTAATAGGCCTGCTTTCACAGAAGTAGCTGAGCCTCAGGGATGGGATCAATATTTATACACAAATGTTAACCTTATTTGCTACTTCAGACAATTGGAAGGCATACAGACAGGAGGGTTTATAGCACTTAAAAATAAAGGATTCTTGAAAAAAAGAAACAACTTGCTCTTGGTCAGTGTGTTGGTTAAGAAGTATAAAACCTCTCAAAATTACCAGCTTTATTAAAAACTGCCTTAAATTTTCACTGCAATTATAACATACTTTCTTTGACACATTGGTGATATTGTATGTGTTTATTCTTTTTGTTGATTTTTAGTTTTGTGTACATTCAACTCTATAAGTCTGCTAATATCACAGTAAAGTCAGAGACAAGTGTATCATCTACTTATGTAGTAGTATGTTCTGTGCTCTTGCGCAGTCCTTGAATTATTGGTTCATTTCTTGAAAAAAAGAAAAGATAATTCAGACCCCCCAGGCCTTTACGGTCCCAAATTATACACCTGAATAAAATGAGAAATCAGCAGGTAAAATGTATTTGAAAAGGACAAGGACATTCTCTTTCAAACTGTAATGGTTCATACTTTAGGATGGCTGAGATGTTGCAAATAAAATGAACACCATGTATTATATGTACTGCTTTCTGGGTGGCCAAACATTTGCAGGGAAAGCTAGTTTGCAGACTTGACCACAAACTTCAGGCACAAAACTCTTGCAAAGCACATCAACAACAGCATGAAGTATAAAATCTGGGGGGACAGA
>SSNR01000248.1:943820-985069 GCA_006937965.1 Callopanchax toddi | reverse complement strand
GGACAGGGCAGTGTAATTGTTTGGAAACAGGGTTCTGTCATTTGCATGTAGCAAGCAGCCACTTTTCCAGTTTCAGTGGTTTGACCTTGTTGTACCTGCCAGCCAGAAATGAGATCATCAGAAGAGTAGACGAGAAGCTGACATCTCTCCTCCACCTACCCGTGGCTTTAAGTGATGGTTGTCATAGCAATCATTATGCCACAGAACAGACTCAGTGGGTGAAGGATGGCTTTGAATGCGCCAGCCTCGGGTCACAACCTGGTTATGACAGAACAGACAGACCTATGGGGGTTGGTTGCAGTAGTATGCACAAAGTAAACAGCTGCACACATTGCTCGTTAGGTTTATAGATTTTATATTGACATTTATTAGCATGGCTATTATTATAGCTTAAAAAATGGGAAGGCAGGTAGTGGTGTATAGAGAGGGGAGGTGCAGCATGGGGTGAACAATGCCTCTCATTCCCATCAGCTGCCCTGGCTAGCATTTAACATGGAGATTGGAAATGGAATAAGCTCTCCCCTTCATTCTCCATGGACCTGCATGTAAATGAGGTTAGCGGTGAGCATTTCCTGCTGTGCCACAACAATTCTTCTCCCCCTTCTTGCCACTTACTCATCCTTATTTTTATTTATTTATTTTTGTAAATAATGGCTTGAAAGTGCTCTTTTCTTTTTTGAGTTTGGGACCAGGACCAATCTTGATGTGTGACCCTGTCCTAAGTGACAGGCTAAAAACCAAGTAGGCACAGCCTTGGGCACTGCTGCCAAACAGCTGTCAAACCAGTGCCTCTATAAAGGGGAAAAGAGGCCATCTTTTCAAAGATTTTCTTCCTTTTTGTCATCCTTTCTCCTCTGCTCGTTTTCTGCTGCTGTAATTTTCTGAGCGTCTCTAATAGATGCTGCTTTTATTGTGCTAACACTTGGTCCTCTTATATGCGTACATGTTCATATAGAATTACCGCTCAGTCTTGTCCCACCTCCCACTGGACCTTGAATGTGTGACCAAGTGTCCCTTTTGCCAGGAGGGCGATTTACAAACAATACATGCACGCTGTACACACCCACTTTCCACCCTCCTACTTCTTCTCACTTCTTATCCACAGACACACAATCACTTNGGGCAGGGTTTAATAGGCCTGCTTTCACAGAAGTAGCTGAGCCTCAGGGATGGGATCAATATTTATACACAAATGTTAACCTTATTTGCTACTTCAGACAATTGGAAGGCATACAGACAGGAGGGTTTATAGCACTTAAAAATAAAGGATTCTTGAAAAAAAGAAACAACTTGCTCTTGGTCAGTGTGTTGGTTAAGAAGTATAAAACCTCTCAAAATTACCAGCTTTATTAAAAACTGCCTTAAATTTTCACTGCAATTATAACATACTTTCTTTGACACATTGGTGATATTGTATGTGTTTATTCTTTTTGTTGATTTTTAGTTTTGTGTACATTCAACTCTATAAGTCTGCTAATATCACAGTAAAGTCAGAGACAAGTGTATCATCTACTTATGTAGTAGTATGTTCTGTGCTCTTGCGCAGTCCTTGAATTATTGGTTCATTTCTTGAAAAAAAGAAAAGATAATTCAGACCCCCCAGGCCTTTACGGTCCCAAATTATACACCTGAATAAAATGAGAAATCAGCAGGTAAAATGTATTTGAAAAGGACAAGGACATTCTCTTTCAAACTGTAATGGTTCATACTTTAGGATGGCTGAGATGTTGCAAATAAAATGAACACCATGTATTATATGTACTGCTTTCTGGGTGGCCAAACATTTGCAGGGAAAGCTAGTTTGCAGACTTGACCACAAACTTCAGGCACAAAACTCTTGCAAAGCACATCAACAACAGCATGAAGTATAAAATCTGGGGGGACAGATGCACTGATGGAATTGCAGCATGTCTGCCAGCAGCATCTGAAAGGCAGAAAACTGCTGAGACTTTGGTTTCTTTTTAGCTCTTTAGAGGAATATGACAGACCATGATATTAGATAAATAAGTAACAAACATGGCTACAAAGTTAACTGAAAAAAACTAATAATTTAAATTAACACATGTGATTTCACTTCGTTTAAAATGTTTTTCTGTTCATGTGTTTTTTCTGGCTTTTGCTGCATTCCCATTATCAGTTTTGACTTAAACGGTTCTAGATGTTAGCAGTCGTTCACAGGGGGTAAAAGTAAACTATTGATTCATTAATTGGGCCAGGTATTAGCAACTGATTCAGTCATACAGCTCAATTGCGTGTCTCCTCTCACTTCCTTGTTTCATCATGTGACATGGCGCTGATGTGAAGTGAGGTGGCACTTCCTGGGGAGCCGTTTTGCTTAGCGGGGCTGAATAAACCACTAGAAACACCAGGGAGGAAAATCTCTTTGGCATCAGGGACATAAGTTTTTAAAAACTTTTTTATGGCAAAATGCACTTACTCTCTTGTTCAAGTTTTTTTTTTGACAATTATGCACAAGTTGTCGTTTTCTGAAAGCAGTATTTTAGCATCATTGCAGGCTTGCAGAACTGTGATGTAATGCACATTTTTAAAGCATTAAAGCAATATAAGGGTACTTTCTAATGCTTCATCTCAAGTGCATAATGTTGATGCAGAACTGGGCTCATAACACAAGAACTTGCATGAATGTAGATGACCTCTTGGTGTGTCTGTCATACAGGAAACTATACCTAACACTGTCTGTGGTGGTCAGGAAACTCATGATCTATGCTACAAGTTTCTCCTCAGAAAAAGTTTTCAGTAAAGGAGGAACATTTTAACAGGCTGCTGGAGTTTTCTGAATGTCTAAGAAGTACAGCTGCTATTTTTCCAAGTTTATTTAATCGCTTATTATCTACATGCTATTGTTTGAATTCAGTACTTTTTAGCAAAGTCTAAAATAAAGAAAATACTTCTTCATTTGAGGTTTTTAACTTATTGATTCAGAATCCTGTCTAGATGTTATGGCTTGTTTTTTCTTGTTTTGTTTTATTTGCTTGGATGCTAGAATGTTTTTTTGTTGGAAAAAACAAATCGATGATTGTTTGATAGAATTGTGTTCTCAATCCAAATCAAGAAGATCATATTTTAGCAAGAATTGTGCAACAACAGAGCAGTTTAACCTTCCTTACGCTGTAGTTTTACTAATAATTTGCTGTGACACAAAGTGGTTTAAACTTTTATAATTCCTACTTGAATAAAAAAAAAAAAGGCATCAAGCTTAATGGGTTCTCTATTCATTATCTTAGTTTTCTATTTGTCAGTCATGATGTATTGTAAGAGTTGTGTTAAGATTGTACCAACATATCATGTGCTGGAAGAATATTTTAAAAACAGCCACTAAGCATTCTGTCAGGAGCTTCATGTAATATTATCAGTATGATTAGATACCCAATGTTTTAACGCTGAATAAAATAGGTCTTCTTATCTAATTCAGGCGATGGCGCTGTAGAAGGTCTGACCCTGAGGTTGGTTTACAATTTGCTGCAGGAACAAAGCATTTCTCTCATTTTCACTGCTTAATCAGGAGCTCTAAGCACCAATCATCAGTGTTCTTATCAATACATACAAGGGCAAAACTTCTAAAAGACAAATGCTTTTTCTGGGACCATATTGAAACAAAATAATAAAAAGACAATATTTTGATTCAACTCTCTAGATGACCAGTTCATCCTTTGGTTTAAAATCCAGGGTTTTGATTTACTTTGGAGCTGTTGGATTCAAAGTAAACCCTTACGCCCATTATTGTCACAGTGCTGTGCAAAAAAGTCAAGTTTTCCTTCACTTAAAAGGTGTTTTGATGTTGTGGCTACTGGCTTTAATACAGACATTTGGATTTCTGATATTTGTCACTGCTTGGCCTTACTGCACGCTGAATTGATTTTATTTGATCAAAAGCATGCGGTGCTGCCTGCCCAGCAGTTTAATGGCTCTCATGCAGCAGAGTATGTAAAGGAGGCAATAAAGAAAATGATAAATAGGAAGTAGACAAACAGAGTGTCTCCGGTATTCTGCGTGATGATGCAGGAAATAAAAAGGAAAGCTATGAATGAGTTTTGTGAACACACAATTCAGATGGTTGTGCACAGGGACTCATTTCCTAGAGTAGCATCACAGGCTGGGGCTGATTTATATAACTTTAATGTACATATAGTGTTGAGGTTGCAACTGTGTGCTGTTAATGTTTAATGGATGGAGTTTATTTCTATCTAATCGGTACTGGATGTAGTGGTGGTAGTGAAGAAACATTATTGCTTTATTCTTTTAAGTTTGTGATGTATTAGTTGTGTGTTTGCTGCTTTTTAACTATATTCAGGTATTCTAATCCAAAGTGTATTTGGATTGCAAATAAGACAATGAAATAATACTGTAATGGATCAAATGGAAAGATACTTTATTTAGGTGCTTTGTGATTTCAGAGTGTCTTTCCTGAACAGATCATCCTCTGCAGCACAGAACCAGGTGACAGAAGAGATCCTACTACCTCCACCAGTACAGTACCTGCCTGTCTGCCTGGTCGCAATCAGAACCCCCTTTGTGTGGAATGGAAGTGCCTCAGTCTCGCTAACGATTTTTTTCCGTGTTGACAAGTCACAACATGGAGATCTACAGCTCGGAGAGCAGCCCTTTGGCTACGTAGAGCCCTGCTTGCACTGAGTAATAGCAATCTCACAGGAGTAGCAGGCTTTCAGCTGGCAGCAGTTCATACGGAACAGCTCGCCGGTGCAGCTGGGAAAGACAGAGCGGAGTGGAGAGGAGAGGGAGAGAGGGGGCTTCTGGTGGTGGTAGCAGTGGAGATGGAGGGAGGGAGGGAGGAAGTGGAGAGGAAGAGCTGTTAAGAGCTTTGGGCGGTTTCTCTGTTGTTGTACCACACAAGTGCATCCAGGCCCTGCAGGACAAGCCTTTAACAGGCATGAGGGATGGAGAGCATGAGAGGAGTGGAGGAGGCGGCAGAGGAGGAGGTGGTGGTTTGGGGAGCTGAAGCTGGCCAGTCGTGCCAGACGCCTGTTCTAAACAGGGATGTGATTTATTGTTTGCCTCTGTATTACTTTACACTAAAGACACTAAAATTAAAGAACTTCCTCAGTTGTCTTAAAAGAATGAGCCTCCCCTGTAGACTGTAGAGAAATTCTTGAGCATGTGGTACATCATTAAGCAGTGCTTGAAATCAGAATGTTTTTGGCAGAGGATGCTAACTGATTGTCTCTCTTCTTCTTTTTTTTTTTCTTTTTGGTTTGATTATTGCTTTTAGACTGTGTGCACAGACATCCTTCATCATAGTACAATCTGACTATCTACAAAGCTGCTTTTTAAACATTTTGATTCGGCATAGGTCTTCATGATATGTTTATATGCCAGGAGACTGGGCAGCTTGTTGATCTTCGTCACCCTCGCAGAACACACTGTACGGTACGGTGCAGTGCAATGAGATGACCTCACTTCCTGTGTGGGTAGAGGAGGGCAGGGGGCCTCTTGCACACACATGGACACACATTCCCTCCTTTAGCACAGCCTGGCTTCTGTTAGCCCGTAGAGCGCTGGCCAGGCTAACCCCTCTCTCCTCCTCATGTGGAAGGGTTCCTTTTTAGCACATTCAGGCAGTAAAGAGCACGGCAAGGGCTAATGTTTTCTACACACAGGGCTAACAGCTGTGTGTCTGCAGCTTTTTGGGGACAGTAACAGTTCAGTCGAGAGATTAAAAGCATTGAAGAGAGGGGGTTGGTACAGACAAAGCGTTGTAGGTCCGTAAGGCAGTGACAGCTCTCTAGGGAAAATATATATCACCTCTAAAATAAGAGCAGAAGTGTTTGGCTCCAGGACAAAAACCCATGAGAAGTTAAAATCACTGCCGTCTTGGATGAAGGCATTGTCAGTACAGTGTGAGGTAATTTATGATGTCTAAAATGCACTCGAACATCTCGACTAATTCAGTGTTGTCAAGTTAACGCCCCATTTGAACGCCGTCTTTGTGTCATTTGCATGGCACATTAAGAGAAAGATGTCTTTTTATTGTTTACCAAGGGCATTTGATCAATTGATTTGACCCTTGTGATGCTAATAAGCTTAGCTAATCATTGGATATTTCTGAGTAAAGAACCCACAGCGGCTTATAGTTTCTGTCAAGAACCAAAAATTTAAGTGGAAACAAATAACGATGGACAAATTAGAAGCCTAAACTGAGAAGTAAATTCAACATCAGAAGGTGTAGTAGTAGATCACATAGCTCAGCTCATAATTGCCCGTGTTTTCCCACACCCCACAAGTCTTTTGAATGGAGGCCATGTTAGCTTGGATTGCCATGTCATTAATCCCTCATACTCTACAGGGGAGTGGTCAGCGGCAGATGTATTTGCGCTTACTCCAGAAGGTTTTCTAGATTAGCACAAATCCTCCCAGAAAAACCGTTTAAAAACCTCATTTGGCACGCACAGCCAGAGTCTAGGCTCATAGCTGGCCAACTACATTGACAGGCATCCCTCCCTCTACATCTAATTCTCTCTGACTCCCCCCGACCCCCTTCTTCTTCCTTTTTTTTTTAAACACCCACCTTGTGATTCCCAAAGCGTAGCCCCATGTTGATTTGGACAGGGCAGTGTAATTGTTTGGAAACAGGGTTCTGTCATTTGCATGTAGCAAGCAGCCACTTTTCCAGTTTCAGTGGTTTGACCTTGTTGTACCTGCCAGCCAGAAATGAGATCATCAGAAGAGTAGACGAGAAGCTGACATCTCTCCTCCACCTACCCGTGGCTTTAAGTGATGGTTGTCATAGCAATCATTATGCCACAGAACAGACTCAGTGGGTGAAGGATGGCTTTGAATGCGCCAGCCTCGGGTCACAACCTGGTTATGACAGAACAGACAGACCTATGGGGGTTGGTTGCAGTAGTATGCACAAAGTAAACAGCTGCACACATTGCTCGTTAGGTTTATAGATTTTATATTGACATTTATTAGCATGGCTATTATTATAGCTTAAAAAATGGGAAGGCAGGTAGTGGTGTATAGAGAGGGGAGGTGCAGCATGGGGTGAACAATGCCTCTCATTCCCATCAGCTGCCCTGGCTAGCATTTAACATGGAGATTGGAAATGGAATAAGCTCTCCCCTTCATTCTCCATGGACCTGCATGTAAATGAGGTTAGCGGTGAGCATTTCCTGCTGTGCCACAACAATTCTTCTCCCCCTTCTTGCCACTTACTCATCCTTATTTTTATTTATTTATTTTTGTAAATAATGGCTTGAAAGTGCTCTTTTCTTTTTTGAGTTTGGGACCAGGACCAATCTTGATGTGTGACCCTGTCCTAAGTGACAGGCTAAAAACCAAGTAGGCACAGCCTTGGGCACTGCTGCCAAACAGCTGTCAAACCAGTGCCTCTATAAAGGGGAAAAGAGGCCATCTTTTCAAAGATTTTCTTCCTTTTTGTCATCCTTTCTCCTCTGCTCGTTTTCTGCTGCTGTAATTTTCTGNGTGTCGGTAGTGTGTGCGGTATAATGGCCGAGCATTTTCGCTATCGTCTTCGCCTCTGCTAGGTCGCTTTTCGGGTAGAAAGGGGAGGATCTGGGAGTCTGGCCGCAATAAAATGAAGGGTCAGTCGGATCAGACGAGCCGGAGTCTGGCTTACCCCCATACCCCCAGTGTTCCTAGTTAGCAATAGCGCTATCTAGCAAGGCTGGGTAAACTTCATTTCCTCGGCGATATTCGTCTTAACTTTCGCCTCAGTTTTGCTGCTTCAGTTCGCGGAACCGAATTCGCTCGCACTCGTGTTGTCGTCGACTTTTAAAAAAGTGTGATGAGATTTCTTTTTCCAAGTAAATTTTGCTCCCCTCTACCCCTCCCCGTCTAACATTGAAGGCTATGTCAGAGCCATGGTCGGTCACCTGAAGTTCAGGGTTTTTCCCCCCTTCCCTTTGCAGCCATTCATTGCAGACAGACTACGATCAATAACGCG
Organism: Callopanchax toddi; assembly: GCA_006937965.1. NCBI lineage: Eukaryota > Metazoa > Chordata > Actinopteri > Cyprinodontiformes > Nothobranchiidae > Callopanchax > Callopanchax toddi. The sequence goes on along the minus strand of SSNR01000248.1, from coordinate 977,124 downwards.
GTTAGAAAAAAGGAAACGACAGTTATGTTCCACCACGCTGCTTGCTATAACGTTGTGCCGCAGCAAAAAAACCCATTGTACTTTCCGAGTAGTTTATTTTAGTCGGTGGTTGGTTTACTTTGTGTATTTGACCCTGCGTATCTTCGATATTGTGCCTTTTATCAGTCCAGATAATGAAAAGCTGCAATAACAGAGTTCGGCCACTGGAGGATTCCTTAGATGTTAGTGGACAATGACAGCGATTATTAAAGTGACATGCCTTTTTTTCCGCTCTTAATCATTCCTTCTGAATACATGCGTGGGCAAACAGCTCAATTAGTCATATTGGTATGCAAATGTAATGAATATTTAAATGGTTCATGGCTAAATCAATGAAGGATCGATGTATTTGTCTTTTTAATTTGAAGAATGTCACACCATACCAGCAGTTCAGCACTTTTTCTTTTTTACAGTATATACACTACTCAGGTGTTTAACCTAGGGATGAACTTGGGGTATTTGCAGTAGTTGGTTATAAAAGCATAGACATAGGTGACAGTAGGTGCACTGATTTGCTCTTTTTGTGTGTAACTGTGTGTGATTGACTGACAGAGAGTCCTCACTGATGTGCAGCAAAAGAAGCATGGAAGTCACATGAATGGACTGCACAGAGCAGGGTTTTATTGATGTATAATGGAAGTAAGCCATTGCAGTTCTTTCAGTGTCGCTATGCATCAAGATTTCTTTGAGGGTACTTGTGCTTAGAATGTGTTTTCCTCATTAGTTATAAGTTATTGTATGGAAGTGTTTAGTGTCCACCAAAATTCTTGAAAGTGTTTTTATCAACTTGACTTCAAATTCCTATACATTTTCAAAAAGATGCAGCACAGTGTAGTTTCATGATTTCAGGTTTGCTTTTCTTTGAGCAGTTGTAAATATGTGCAGTTTTGGTTCATTCCATGTGAAATTGTGATGTGGAATTCTGATAATGTTATGCAAAAGTGTGCGTACAAATTTTAGTTACATGTCTTTGAGAATTTTCCCATTATTTAATCAAATGATTTGACACCAGTAATATTCATTGAGTCGTTCTAAAGCCCGTGTCTATGATCTGTGACTGTTGAGGTCTTGAGGGAGACACAAATTCTGCAAGTTTACAGTGATACCTATGACATGTCTGTCAAAAGTATCAATAGCAGCATTTGCAAGTAATTTGTGCTACTGTCATGTAATTTTTGTCACAATTTAGTCACAGAGCGTTGTAGTCTTGTTGTTTGCAGTTTATTCTTATTTTATTTTCAAGTTTTTCACACCTGGAATCTTTTTTTTTTGTTTTTACTGAGTTTCATAGGTTGCCAACTCCTCCTCAAGTTTTGTCACTTTCTGACTCACAAAAACAAAGTTTGACAAGAGTTCAAGATGGGTTTCAGATGCCCGCTAGGACTATGTCATTAATTCGATAGAAATTTTGTCTTGCAAACTTTTCAAACTTGTTCAAAATTCCAGGGACACAAAACAGCACACCAAAAAATGAATAAAAATTAAGAACCCATGTGTACATTTTGGAAACTCACTTGTAAATGTCATTTATATTTTGTTGCCAATAGCTTTGTGAGATACTGGATTTATATATTTAAAATGTATTTTGCATTTTAACAGAATGTTATTTTTTACAGTATGAGACAGTAATCTCAAAACATAGTGCATCTTAGTACCTAGTAGGCCTGGACGATAATTCAATACCAATATATATCTATCGATAGACGGTAGGCTCGATAGAAAAAAAACGGGTCGATAAAAAGTTCAATAAAAAATGTTCCCGTCATTTTTCATTTCATCCAACCGGGTAACGTAACACTAGAGTCATTACTTACTCCTAACCAATCAGAAGCACAGACCCAGGCTTCTCTGTCACTAAGCCCCTCCCCTCTCAGTCCATAACAGAGCAGGTAACTTACAGATGAGCTCATGGTGGAGGAAACTGTTCCAAAAATAGTTTCAGTAGTTCAGCCGCAAATTTCCGACAAAAACCAAACAACGATCGTTTGTAAAATTAGCAGAGAAAAGATAAAAACCAAGTCTGGTAACACAACCAGCTGTTTTATCATCTGAGCTGCTCAAAGCGGCAGGACGAGCTGCGTCTCGCCTCCACAGAGGAGGAGGAGAAATCCTCCGTCTGACCAAACTGGGATTACTTGCTTCTGATAAACGCGACAACCCCGAAATTACTCTACGGACTTGAAGCCTGGACTCAGGACGCACCGACACATGTAAGGTTCGGACGAACTAGACCCGAGTAGTTGTCTTTTTTTTGGAGGACTATTAAAAAGTTGATCCTCTGAGCGGCCCAACTGCTTCTCCTGGCTCAAATACAGGATCAATAATCACTCAGTCGATCAATCATGTCCCAAAATAATAAACCAACAACAGGCTTCAGCGTCAGACGGGAGGGAGGGAGGGGGTCTTGCGCCTCACGCTGACCGCTGCATTTCATGAGCTGTCAACACTTTTCCTGTGTCTAAACTCATCAAACCTTATTTTTTTAGTCAGAATCCTTTTTTTTTAATAAGTATTACAAGTTTTTCCCCTCTCTTTCTGCTGTCGACTCATCCTGATCAATTAACTTAATTATTCAGGACGACCAGACCTCAGTTTGATTTAAATGTTTGAATAAAAGCTTAAAATGAATTCAATTTTTGTGTTTTTATTTTATGTGTTGTTTAATAAAATTAATTAATTGAGGAATAGCATAAAATGACCAGGGATGCACTTATAATATATTTTCTACATATTTTAATATTTTCAATAATATCGACCAATATGATGTTTTTTTTTCGATAGGCTTTTTTATCTGTCTATAAGTGAGGGTAGACTTGAGCGTGCTAACTTGTTGTAGAACAAGAACAGCTCAGTTACAAAAGATTTGTATAACATCAATATATAGCATTTATCAGACATGAACACCAATGCTTATGTTGTCCAGGAAGGAAAAATTCACATAAAGCCTTCGATAACATTTCAATTAAGCTATGTTTTTTTGGTAACCGCCCTGAAAAATATCCACTCTTCACCGTGTTTCAGAAACATTTACTCCTGAGTCTGTACTCTGCCGGAGCAGTGCTTGGCCTGTGTTGCTGGGTTTAAATGAAAGTCTTCTCTGATTTAGGAGTTGTTTCCCCACTCAGTCAACAAACTGTCACCGAAAAGTATGAATTTGTCAGAAGCTTTCTTGCGCTTTGTTTTGGATCTTCCCACTCTGGAATGGAAGTGTCACCTCTTGCCAGCCGCTGTCAGTCTGGGTGTTTTCATTATGCAGCCAGCAACACCGCGATGGTGTGCCAGCCAACGAGCACAATATCGAGCTTCAAATCTCTTCATCTGTGGTGGAAAAAGGGCAAGCTAATACACTGGCTTTGATACTGGAGGTGCTTTATCTTAGTGTAGACCCAGATATATGGCCTGCGTTGCCCAGCATGCTGCGCTGCTGTTTGTGGCATAACTTGTGGGAAGAGACTATTCTTCAAGTGCGTGAGCATGGCACGCACTTGTGAAAGTAAACTCACAATCCTCTGTGTGTGTGTCTGTGCGTGTTTGAGGGTACATAATCTTGCTATGGAGGTCACAGTACAGTATGGCGCCTTCACTCTGACAAGCAAACATGACCTTTGGTGCCACCATGAAAACTGCCATTCTCTTTGACCTTGCTGTGTATTTATTGTTTATGTAAGTTTGGCTGCCTTACTACTCACTCATAAAAGTTATGGATTAGTTTAAGTGCTTATAAGTTATGTGTATGACTTTTTGGTTTCAGTAATGGCACATTGAGTCAGTGAGGTCTTAGTGTTCAGCACTTTCTGTCATTTTTTTCCCCAAGCCAGCCTGTCTCATGAGGAACCCTTGAATTCCTCTCTCTTCTCCCCTGATGATCTACGTTTTAAATAGAGAGGCGTTGATCATTTCTAGACAGAATTCTGCTTTTTCCATCAGCCAATAGCTGACTGACCGACTGGGTGGCTCTCTACCTTACTGTAATGGTGGGTCGCTGGCTACTTTCCACTTGCTATGATTATAATGACCTTGGTGGGGCTGGGGCTTGAAAACATTGGATTATAGGGAAAAGAAAATGAGAGAAGGGTTTCCATTTCCCTCTTGGCATAAAATCTTTGGCCACTTTCTGCCAAGAATCCTCCACCTCACCATCACTGCCACGATCTCCCCCCCTCGGTTTGATGGGATTGGGGGTGCGCTGGCTGTATAAGGTGAACAGCGAATAATGATACATGGCCTTGAACTTGGAAAAGGAATTACAGTACAGAAGAAAGACGCCGCATGCCTCTATCTGTATATTGTCTTAGATTGCATAGAAGCCCTTTTCAAATTAGCAGTCGCATTCAGCTGAAAAAATGAACTCTGCCGTTTGTGTTTTACTTGACGGTAACAGAAAACACAAACGGATCTGAAAGAACAGTTTGTTGGGCAGGGTTTAATAGGCCTGCTTTCACAGAAGTAGCTGAGCCTCAGGGATGGGATCAATATTTATACACAAATGTTAACCTTATTTGCTACTTCAGACAATTGGAAGGCATACAGACAGGAGGGTTTATAGCACTTAAAAATAAAGGATTCTTGAAAAAAAGAAACAACTTGCTCTTGGTCAGTGTGTTGGTTAAGAAGTATAAAACCTCTCAAAATTACCAGCTTTATTAAAAACTGCCTTAAATTTTCACTGCAATTATAACATACTTTCTTTGACACATTGGTGATATTGTATGTGTTTATTCTTTTTGTTGATTTTTAGTTTTGTGTACATTCAACTCTATAAGTCTGCTAATATCACAGTAAAGTCAGAGACAAGTGTATCATCTACTTATGTAGTAGTATGTTCTGTGCTCTTGCGCAGTCCTTGAATTATTGGTTCATTTCTTGAAAAAAAGAAAAGATAATTCAGACCCCCCAGGCCTTTACGGTCCCAAATTATACACCTGAATAAAATGAGAAATCAGCAGGTAAAATGTATTTGAAAAGGACAAGGACATTCTCTTTCAAACTGTAATGGTTCATACTTTAGGATGGCTGAGATGTTGCAAATAAAATGAACACCATGTATTATATGTACTGCTTTCTGGGTGGCCAAACATTTGCAGGGAAAGCTAGTTTGCAGACTTGACCACAAACTTCAGGCACAAAACTCTTGCAAAGCACATCAACAACAGCATGAAGTATAAAATCTGGGGGGACAGATGCACTGATGGAATTGCAGCATGTCTGCCAGCAGCATCTGAAAGGCAGAAAACTGCTGAGACTTTGGTTTCTTTTTAGCTCTTTAGAGGAATATGACAGACCATGATATTAGATAAATAAGTAACAAACATGGCTACAAAGTTAACTGAAAAAAACTAATAATTTAAATTAACACATGTGATTTCACTTCGTTTAAAATGTTTTTCTGTTCATGTGTTTTTTCTGGCTTTTGCTGCATTCCCATTATCAGTTTTGACTTAAACGGTTCTAGATGTTAGCAGTCGTTCACAGGGGGTAAAAGTAAACTATTGATTCATTAATTGGGCCAGGTATTAGCAACTGATTCAGTCATACAGCTCAATTGCGTGTCTCCTCTCACTTCCTTGTTTCATCATGTGACATGGCGCTGATGTGAAGTGAGGTGGCACTTCCTGGGGAGCCGTTTTGCTTAGCGGGGCTGAATAAACCACTAGAAACACCAGGGAGGAAAATCTCTTTGGCATCAGGGACATAAGTTTTTAAAAACTTTTTTATGGCAAAATGCACTTACTCTCTTGTTCAAGTTTTTTTTTTGACAATTATGCACAAGTTGTCGTTTTCTGAAAGCAGTATTTTAGCATCATTGCAGGCTTGCAGAACTGTGATGTAATGCACATTTTTAAAGCATTAAAGCAATATAAGGGTACTTTCTAATGCTTCATCTCAAGTGCATAATGTTGATGCAGAACTGGGCTCATAACACAAGAACTTGCATGAATGTAGATGACCTCTTGGTGTGTCTGTCATACAGGAAACTATACCTAACACTGTCTGTGGTGGTCAGGAAACTCATGATCTATGCTACAAGTTTCTCCTCAGAAAAAGTTTTCAGTAAAGGAGGAACATTTTAACAGGCTGCTGGAGTTTTCTGAATGTCTAAGAAGTACAGCTGCTATTTTTCCAAGTTTATTTAATCGCTTATTATCTACATGCTATTGTTTGAATTCAGTACTTTTTAGCAAAGTCTAAAATAAAGAAAATACTTCTTCATTTGAGGTTTTTAACTTATTGATTCAGAATCCTGTCTAGATGTTATGGCTTGTTTTTTCTTGTTTTGTTTTATTTGCTTGGATGCTAGAATGTTTTTTTGTTGGAAAAAACAAATCGATGATTGTTTGATAGAATTGTGTTCTCAATCCAAATCAAGAAGATCATATTTTAGCAAGAATTGTGCAACAACAGAGCAGTTTAACCTTCCTTACGCTGTAGTTTTACTAATAATTTGCTGTGACACAAAGTGGTTTAAACTTTTATAATTCCTACTTGAATAAAAAAAAAAAAGGCATCAAGCTTAATGGGTTCTCTATTCATTATCTTAGTTTTCTATTTGTCAGTCATGATGTATTGTAAGAGTTGTGTTAAGATTGTACCAACATATCATGTGCTGGAAGAATATTTTAAAAACAGCCACTAAGCATTCTGTCAGGAGCTTCATGTAATATTATCAGTATGATTAGATACCCAATGTTTTAACGCTGAATAAAATAGGTCTTCTTATCTAATTCAGGCGATGGCGCTGTAGAAGGTCTGACCCTGAGGTTGGTTTACAATTTGCTGCAGGAACAAAGCATTTCTCTCATTTTCACTGCTTAATCAGGAGCTCTAAGCACCAATCATCAGTGTTCTTATCAATACATACAAGGGCAAAACTTCTAAAAGACAAATGCTTTTTCTGGGACCATATTGAAACAAAATAATAAAAAGACAATATTTTGATTCAACTCTCTAGATGACCAGTTCATCCTTTGGTTTAAAATCCAGGGTTTTGATTTACTTTGGAGCTGTTGGATTCAAAGTAAACCCTTACGCCCATTATTGTCACAGTGCTGTGCAAAAAAGTCAAGTTTTCCTTCACTTAAAAGGTGTTTTGATGTTGTGGCTACTGGCTTTAATACAGACATTTGGATTTCTGATATTTGTCACTGCTTGGCCTTACTGCACGCTGAATTGATTTTATTTGATCAAAAGCATGCGGTGCTGCCTGCCCAGCAGTTTAATGGCTCTCATGCAGCAGAGTATGTAAAGGAGGCAATAAAGAAAATGATAAATAGGAAGTAGACAAACAGAGTGTCTCCGGTATTCTGCGTGATGATGCAGGAAATAAAAAGGAAAGCTATGAATGAGTTTTGTGAACACACAATTCAGATGGTTGTGCACAGGGACTCATTTCCTAGAGTAGCATCACAGGCTGGGGCTGATTTATATAACTTTAATGTACATATAGTGTTGAGGTTGCAACTGTGTGCTGTTAATGTTTAATGGATGGAGTTTATTTCTATCTAATCGGTACTGGATGTAGTGGTGGTAGTGAAGAAACATTATTGCTTTATTCTTTTAAGTTTGTGATGTATTAGTTGTGTGTTTGCTGCTTTTTAACTATATTCAGGTATTCTAATCCAAAGTGTATTTGGATTGCAAATAAGACAATGAAATAATACTGTAATGGATCAAATGGAAAGATACTTTATTTAGGTGCTTTGTGATTTCAGAGTGTCTTTCCTGAACAGATCATCCTCTGCAGCACAGAACCAGGTGACAGAAGAGATCCTACTACCTCCACCAGTACAGTACCTGCCTGTCTGCCTGGTCGCAATCAGAACCCCCTTTGTGTGGAATGGAAGTGCCTCAGTCTCGCTAACGATTTTTTTCCGTGTTGACAAGTCACAACATGGAGATCTACAGCTCGGAGAGCAGCCCTTTGGCTACGTAGAGCCCTGCTTGCACTGAGTAATAGCAATCTCACAGGAGTAGCAGGCTTTCAGCTGGCAGCAGTTCATACGGAACAGCTCGCCGGTGCAGCTGGGAAAGACAGAGCGGAGTGGAGAGGAGAGGGAGAGAGGGGGCTTCTGGTGGTGGTAGCAGGGAGATGGAGGGAGGGAGGGAGGAAGTGGAGAGGAAGAGCTGTTAAGAGCTTTGGGCGGTTTCTCTGTTGTTGTACCACACAAGTGCATCCAGGCCCTGCAGGACAAGCCTTTAACAGGCATGAGGGATGGAGAGCATGAGAGGAGTGGAGGAGGCGGCAGAGGAGGAGGTGGTGGTTTGGGGAGCTGAAGCTGGCCAGTCGTGCCAGACGCCTGTTCTAAACAGGGATGTGATTTATTGTTTGCCTCTGTATTACTTTACACTAAAGACACTAAAATTAAAGAACTTCCTCAGTTGTCTTAAAAGAATGAGCCTCCCCTGTAGACTGTAGAGAAATTCTTGAGCATGTGGTACATCATTAAGCAGTGCTTGAAATCAGAATGTTTTTGGCAGAGGATGCTAACTGATTGTCTCTCTTCTTCTTTTTTTTTTTCTTTTTGGTTTGATTATTGCTTTTAGACTGTGTGCACAGACATCCTTCATCATAGTACAATCTGACTATCTACAAAGCTGCTTTTTAAACATTTTGATTCGGCATAGGTCTTCATGATATGTTTATATGCCAGGAGACTGGGCAGCTTGTTGATCTTCGTCACCCTCGCAGAACACACTGTACGGTACGGTGCAGTGCAATGAGATGACCTCACTTCCTGTGTGGGTAGAGGAGGGCAGGGGGCCTCTTGCACACACATGGACACACATTCCCTCCTTTAGCACAGCCTGGCTTCTGTTAGCCCGTAGAGCGCTGGCCAGGCTAACCCCTCTCTCCTCCTCATGTGGAAGGGTTCCTTTTTAGCACATTCAGGCAGTAAAGAGCACGGCAAGGGCTAATGTTTTCTACACACAGGGCTAACAGCTGTGTGTCTGCAGCTTTTTGGGGACAGTAACAGTTCAGTCGAGAGATTAAAAGCATTGAAGAGAGGGGGTTGGTACAGACAAAGCGTTGTAGGTCCGTAAGGCAGTGACAGCTCTCTAGGGAAAATATATATCACCTCTAAAATAAGAGCAGAAGTGTTTGGCTCCAGGACAAAAACCCATGAGAAGTTAAAATCACTGCCGTCTTGGATGAAGGCATTGTCAGTACAGTGTGAGGTAATTTATGATGTCTAAAATGCACTCGAACATCTCGACTAATTCAGTGTTGTCAAGTTAACGCCCCATTTGAACGCCGTCTTTGTGTCATTTGCATGGCACATTAAGAGAAAGATGTCTTTTTATTGTTTACCAAGGGCATTTGATCAATTGATTTGACCCTTGTGATGCTAATAAGCTTAGCTAATCATTGGATATTTCTGAGTAAAGAACCCACAGCGGCTTATAGTTTCTGTCAAGAACCAAAAATTTAAGTGGAAACAAATAACGATGGACAAATTAGAAGCCTAAACTGAGAAGTAAATTCAACATCAGAAGGTGTAGTAGTAGATCACATAGCTCAGCTCATAATTGCCCGTGTTTTCCCACACCCCACAAGTCTTTTGAATGGAGGCCATGTTAGCTTGGATTGCCATGTCATTAATCCCTCATACTCTACAGGGGAGTGGTCAGCGGCAGATGTATTTGCGCTTACTCCAGAAGGTTTTCTAGATTAGCACAAATCCTCCCAGAAAAACCGTTTAAAAACCTCATTTGGCACGCACAGCCAGAGTCTAGGCTCATAGCTGGCCAACTACATTGACAGGCATCCCTCCCTCTACATCTAATTCTCTCTGACTCCCCCCGACCCCCTTCTTCTTCCTTTTTTTTTTAAACACCCACCTTGTGATTCCCAAAGCGTAGCCCCATGTTGATTTGGACAGGGCAGTGTAATTGTTTGGAAACAGGGTTCTGTCATTTGCATGTAGCAAGCAGCCACTTTTCCAGTTTCAGTGGTTTGACCTTGTTGTACCTGCCAGCCAGAAATGAGATCATCAGAAGAGTAGACGAGAAGCTGACATCTCTCCTCCACCTACCCGTGGCTTTAAGTGATGGTTGTCATAGCAATCATTATGCCACAGAACAGACTCAGTGGGTGAAGGATGGCTTTGAATGCGCCAGCCTCGGGTCACAACCTGGTTATGACAGAACAGACAGACCTATGGGGGTTGGTTGCAGTAGTATGCACAAAGTAAACAGCTGCACACATTGCTCGTTAGGTTTATAGATTTTATATTGACATTTATTAGCATGGCTATTATTATAGCTTAAAAAATGGGAAGGCAGGTAGTGGTGTATAGAGAGGGGAGGTGCAGCATGGGGTGAACAATGCCTCTCATTCCCATCAGCTGCCCTGGCTAGCATTTAACATGGAGATTGGAAATGGAATAAGCTCTCCCCTTCATTCTCCATGGACCTGCATGTAAATGAGGTTAGCGGTGAGCATTTCCTGCTGTGCCACAACAATTCTTCTCCCCCTTCTTGCCACTTACTCATCCTTATTTTTATTTATTTATTTTTGTAAATAATGGCTTGAAAGTGCTCTTTTCTTTTTTGAGTTTGGGACCAGGACCAATCTTGATGTGTGACCCTGTCCTAAGTGACAGGCTAAAAACCAAGTAGGCACAGCCTTGGGCACTGCTGCCAAACAGCTGTCAAACCAGTGCCTCTATAAAGGGGAAAAGAGGCCATCTTTTCAAAGATTTTCTTCCTTTTTGTCATCCTTTCTCCTCTGCTCGTTTTCTGCTGCTGTAATTTTCTGAGCGTCTCTAATAGATGCTGCTTTTATTGTGCTAACACTTGGTCCTCTTATATGCGTACATGTTCATATAGAATTACCGCTCAGTCTTGTCCCACCTCCCACTGGACCTTGAATGTGTGACCAAGTGTCCCTTTTGCCAGGAGGGCGATTTACAAACAATACATGCACGCTGTACACACCCACTTTCCACCCTCCTACTTCTTCTCACTTCTTATCCACAGACACACAATCACTTTTTATGAGGAGCTTAAGTATGGCAGAAATTAACAGGCAGGGACATGGTTTGTTCCTTAGACACTCATTCTGAAGATTTACCCTGCTTCTTTAATAAGTTAGAGCAACATTCACATCTTGTTTAAGGGAGCCACTTGCTGAAAACATTTGACATGGAGTTAAAATATTTGCAAACCACATAAAACTAAAAAATGTACAAGCTTTTGAAATTGGTAGCACTTATTCCCGTTTTAAACTTTATGATATGCACCCTTAAATATTATAAACATTTTCAGTAACTAATTGAGTGAAAGACTTTTCAACAGCATCTTTCTGAATTGACGGCTACAAGTTTGATTGCGAACGAGAAGTTTTAATTTGCGCTATCTCACTAGAGGCAGACTTAGCATCTGGTGTTTATTCACAAATAGAGTGTTGCATGATAAATTATGAATCGATATAATGCAATCTTTTACACATTCTGGACAAACTCTGACTCTGTTAATTCACCCACTTTATATGTTAATCATGCTTTTTTTGTATTTCGAGATGGTCTGCAGCTACATAAAGTTGTAAATTTGGTGAACTGAAAAATAAGATTGTGCTCCTCTGCTGTTGTATGTTTATGCTTTAAAAAAATTACACATTGACCCTTTTGTAGGGATGCAACTAATGACTGTTTTGATAGTTGACTAATACTGTAGATGACTAGTCATTTTCCTTAACGCCTGATCAATAAGTCAAAGATTATGTTGATCAATGTCTGCTTCCTGCAGGTCCGATCCCTGTTTTGGGCTCCAGTTCATGTCTTACCTCACCTGCTCCAATCTGTCTACCTGTTTGCATTAATAGAACTTTTCACAGTAATTTAAATTCATGACTGGTGAACCAACAGAATCTAAAACTAACAAAATTTTAGTGGAGGTTCACCATTAATTTACTCTAATATTACACAAAAAACCCTGCTAACTGCTCCTAATTAGTAATACTTTAAACATGCTAGCAAATACAACTGGAATGGTGTTCGCCTAATGTATGTCCATGAGACCTTGATATAAACATTACAGTACAAATGTCACCATTAAAAAGTTTCAACACAACACTCACTGAAACTTACAGATGGAAAGATGCTGCTTTGCTTATTCAGATCTGAGTTGTGGGGGCAGCAGCCCTGGCAAGGAAGCTCAGACCATCCTCTCTCTAGCCATTTCCTCCAGTGGAACTTTAAATTGTACCCAGGCTGGCCTAAAGATATAATCTCTCCAGCATCTTATTATTTTTTGCATTTCTTTTGCCCTTCACTGTTTGATTCACCATTTCACGCATGTTTGTGTTACTCTACGTTCTTCTTTGCTGGTAGGGCAGTGTGCAGTCTTCTTGCCAAACAATAATAAAAAATATCCCATGGTCATGTAGTGCATTGCCCCTATAAAAACCAGTATGTGGTTCATGAGAGAAACCTTCAATTGAAGGCTCTATTAATGATGGTCAATTTGATCAAACTAATCATGTCAGCCGTACCCTTTTGTGACAGAGCTCTCTCTGTATTTGACACCCTTTTTTGCTCATGCAAACTTTTAACCAGTCAACATTCAACCTACATCTTGCATCGTCTCTGACAGCTTTCTAATTAAAGAATTTTCAAAGGACTGCACACTAATCTGTCTGTCGGTATCCGTAGGGGTCAGGTGGGCGATATGGCCCCCAAAAACATCACTATTTCAGAATATTCTGACGATAAATCTGACGATATAAGAAAGTACAAAACATTTTTTGTTATTTATTTGACAGCATAAATGAATTGCAAGTAAATATTCTATAAAAACTAGAAATATATGACACAAGTAACTTTTAGTGCAATAACTGTTTTTTGTAAAGTATTCAGTCAAAGTATAAAAATAATAAATCTCCCTCTCTTCTTTGGACTGAAAAGGTCTGTTTAAAACATGAATAGTATGCAAATGTACCACATTTATATAGCACTTTTACAAGTCATGGACTAAAAAGCTCTTTACATTACAGTCATTCACACGCTGATAACAGGAAGCTAGATTAAAGCCAGAAAAGCGACACCAGACCCTCTGACCACCACCAACAGGTGATGTGGGTGAAGTGTCTTGCCCAAGGACACAAGACAACAACACTAACAGTTGCAAGAAAAACACTACATATAGAGCTACTGTTGCTCCAGTCGTAGAATAACAAAATAAAATCTGTGTTTGCTTTTTCTGTCATATAGACTCCAACTGGTAAGACTCGGCGATGCTGTAGTGTTAACTGCTGTTAGCTTTCCTCTCGGGCTCTCCGATAATCCCGGTACAGACTCGGGTGCTGAGGTTGAGGTGGTAAAATAAGTTGAAAGGAGTGTTTTACATGGCCAGGGTATGTGGGGCACAGGGTATTAGCCATAAACTGGGAAAGTGGGCGTCCAACAGGAAAAAGTGGGTGTCCGCCACCTTTGCTGTCCCCCCAGCAAAATGTTTGAAAAATAATTTAAAATGGTGCATTCTGAGGGCAGTGATTTTACCTGACAGTAGGCCTATATGACAAACAACACTACAGTAGAAAAGAAACAAATGTAGGGCCCTATAAAATTTGTTTAATCTTTTCCTAAATTCCTTTTTTCCATTTTCCCCCTAAATCAGTTTTGTTTTATTCTGAACTTCACATTTTCATTCCAACCACATGTAACAACCTCCACAAGTGAGTAATTATAAAGTTAATGACACATAATCCAACAAATCAAAGCCACAGGATTCAAAATCTAATTACTGTTACTTAACTGTAACAAATATAAAAGTTCTGTGGTTCAGCTGAACATTGAGTGCTTTTGCAAGGGATTTTAATGTGTATATATATATATATATTGTTTAAAGAACAAAACATTTTTTATGTGCAAATCAAATGTTCTAGTGAATCTCACTTTTTCCACAAAGATGTCTTTTTGTAAAATAAAAATGCTTTAGAGTTGAACTCGGTATAGAAATATGTCTAATAAAGAAACATAAAACCTGTCAAAAGATAAAAACTTAATCTGTTACACAGGACCTCAGTTATTTTCATGTTGGCACTCCCCCTCCGTCCTCCGCCGCCGCCCTGATGTTGCAACATAATTTTTAATAACCTCGCAGCTCGTTTCTAATAATTTAGCTGAATATTCCTGTAGTACGGTTTGACCGACTCGATGCTTCTGCTTGTTTGATGGGACTCTTCTAACCCTGAGAGACATGTATTCTTACACTCTCAGCCCACTGTGAGCTGACTAAACCTATGGATAAGTTGTTCTCCAGACTCGTAAAGGTCCTTTAGGTATTATTCTGTCCTGAGCTTTGCACTAAACTTCACAGTTTTTAATTATCTGTGGGAATTTGGTGTTTTCTGCGAGAATTGTCACCTAAACGGACTGGGTTACTTTTTTTTCCCTCTGTGTGGAGAGGACGAGAGCTCAGCTGAGCGCTGTGTAACCAGGTAATGACATGTACGGTGGCTGCAGTGGCCAAAACACCTCAGAAAACATTCCTTGGAAAACCCCTGCTAAATCTGCGTATGTCCGGTAGTTCGTCTTTTTGCCGACCGGCTTTGGCGACATTCGGATTTTATTTTACTTACACAATTAAAATGAGATATTGCACAAAACTAAGACAGCTTTGCAATCAAATTTAAAAGCTGTCCCTTGCAATTTAGGCAGTCATTTTTGAAAACAGGCCGTCCAAATGACGCTAGCTAATACTATGGTGGGGTGGGTATATGACATAACAATGAAGAATTGTTGTGCACGTTGTTTTTTGTACAATTTAGTCACAATATGTCTCAGTTATGTCTAAATTTATTTTCATCATAGCCTCATATTCTCAGTTTGGTCACCAGCCCCTCCCAAACTGGTCTCACATTTGTTGTACTTTCTGAATCTGAATAGTTGAGGCTCGTTGAGATACTGGCTTAAGCAATCCAGACTTTGTAACCGTATAATCAAGGTCTTCACTGGTAAGAAGACCATTAGATTAAAAAACATTTGAATGTTTTATGGTTAACTGAATGTGCATGGTATTTGAAAACAGGGAGTTGGGTTTGTACAGAAGTTAGAAATGCTTAAAAATGCAGTCACAGATGCAAATGGCAACATGTTCACTGTTTCCAGCTATTAATAACCTAAGGTTTAATTTACGAGTTCTTCTATTTAAAAAAATTGGTGTCTTGCATAATTAATGACAATGTTACCATTGTTGCCTAAGTTTGGTTGTGGTAAATATAATTAATCCTCCTCACTGTGTTTGCTAAACTCTCTTATTACTCTTGCAAATTGAAACAGCATGGCTCATCCACACCATTTCTACTCAAACATCCATCTGCTGTCACAGTTATATATTACAACTGTGACTTCTTTAGAAGCAGGTTTTTGGTTGCACACAATATATTAAAGATAACTGTGTATTTGAAAATGTGCTCATTTTCTCAACTCATAACCCATTTTGCTAATTTGTTGTCATTTCATCTCTCCAATCGATGTCTGACCTTTGCTCTGTGAACTGTCACTTCCTGAGAAGAAGCGTGTGTTCACACTGATCATTTAATACCACCTGGCTGCACACGTTAGCTTTTGGTTTCATTTTCTGGTACATAACACAATAGAAAAAACCCTCCTCCTTCATTGTTTTACTGTAATGCTAAAAATACCAGAGGGCATGTGGTGTCAAAATAGGACAAATATAGAACCATCTAAAAATATAAAACATGGGTCTAAACGCACATTGGGTCCTCTGGTTTGGTAAACCTGTGAAAACACAAATTTGCCAACAGTTTCATTAAAACAGGATTATTATTGGCACTGCACCTGTCTTTTTCTCCCACTGACTGAGTTCAGTGGAAGCAGACTGAGATGTTCCTGCAGAGAGAAAATAATCTAACTTTTAAAGAGCAATTCTGGTGATGTGTGACCTATAAATTGCTAGCTTTATTTGTTGGTTTCTTTTTTGGACAAAACCTGATGACTGGGTTGAAAAGTAGCTAAACTTAGCAACAGGCCTGTGGAGCTATCAGCACCACTGTTGAGTGAATGATTGTTTTCAAAGAAGCCAAGATTACTTAGTCACAATGTCAGAAACCACAAAGTGAACATACAGTCGAACGTTGGCTTTTCAACAAGAAGTGTTCACTCAGTAATATATTTTTTTTTGTTTTTATTGAAGGTGTAACCCTGTCATACTAGTGTGATTTGCCTGTTGACAATTCACTGTTGTGATGCTGCTAACCTCACCACCTTAAATCGAATACAAAAATTGACATAAAAAATAGCCATGAGAGAACGGGTCTCCTGACAGGAACTTGAGCTTAGACTTGTGGCCATTTCTCAATCCAGCCTGCTCCTGACTAAGCTGGAACTGAGGCTGCTTCAGGAAACTCTGTTCATCAGGGACCTTGCTCCATCACAACTTGATTCACAGACTCTGTTTTGTTTGAAGAGCAGTGGACTTCTGTAGAGTTAGAGCTGAAATGTTTGGTGCTTTAATGCACTTTTAATTAGCAAGTTCTTCAATAAAGAATAGCCCATTTATTAAATTAATGACAATATTATCACTGGTCCCAGTTTTTGTTTGTGGTAAACGCATTTAATCCTTCTCAGTGTGTTTGCAAAATTCTCATTTTTAACTTTTTTACTCATAACCCAGAGCATCCTTTTTACAAGACAGTAATTGAACAACAGAATGTCTTCAGTCAGAAGCTTCTTTAGATCTGCTGCAACACAGACCGCTACAGACGATCTTCCTGCCCACAGCTATAACCTGCTATAATGATTCTTTAATTGCTGTATGTGTTATTTTGAGTTACCAAGACATCTAATTTCCCTCTGGGATTAATAAAGTATTTTTGATTTGATTTTGCAAGTTAAAACAGCATGAGCTATGGGTTGCCAAAGCATTTTTAACAATTTTATCTAACAAAACAGCCATCAGGTTGTCATTTTTTTGCCATCAATATCTTTGCATTTGCATTTCGACACCTTCTAGATAGGAGCTGTAAAAAAAATGCTCTAAAGAAATCACCAGCAGTGTAACAATTAGCTTGCATAGTTGTTGGTTCGATGTCTGTCACTTGATCATGTCACTAGTGCCATGTTAGTTTGTGCAGCGTACAAAAATTCCAGCATTTTGTCAATTCTGTTTTGGCAGTAATCATCTTCATTACAGAATATCATTTTAACACAAAACTGTGTAGCCACTACCAGCTCCACCACCATCATCAAGTTTGCTGACGACACCGTTGTGGTGGGCCTGATCTCTGACAACGACGAGTCAGCCTACCTGAAGGAGATTGGAAATCTGGAGAACTGGTGCCAGAGGAACAATCTTCTTCTAAACATCAGTAAAACAAAGGAGTTAATAGTGGACTTCAGCACGAAGCAGGAAAGGAACTACCAGACCCCCGTTATCAACAGGAGCTCAGTGGAGAGAGCGAACAGCTTCAGGTACCTCGGTGTTCACATCACACAGGACCTGTCATGGTCCTGTCACATCAACACCGTGGTGAAAAGGCTCGACAGCGTCTCTACCACCTCAGACGCTTGAGAGACTTCAAACTGCCCACCAAGGTGCTCAGGAACTTCTACTCCTGCACCATCGAGAGCAACTTGACAGGAAACATTTCAACCTGGCTTGGGAACAGCACCATGCAGGACAGACGAGCCCTACAGAGGGTGGTGCTGAGCGCATCATCGGCACGATCATCTCCCTGATCTGCACACAATCTACAACAAGCGGTGCTGGACCAGGGCCAGGAAGATCCCTAAACCAGATCAATACTCAGAAATAATCATCCTTGCACTACATGCACATTTGCAAATATATACAAAATTGCACACTCCCTAATCATTCCATTTATTTCCATTTCCAGCTTCCTTTTTAATATATTAACATTGTTGTTTACACTTGTAAATAAGTTTTTACATTTCTTATATATATTTTGGTAATTTTATATTTGTTCTACTTTTTAAGCTAAACTTAGTCATATTTTATCTTCTTTTTTAAAATTTTACCACACCTTTTTATTTCTTACTTGCTTCTTATAAATTTTTTGGTTCAACGGCAGTCGTACAAGCATTTCACTGCATATCGTACTGTGTATGAGTGTGTATGTGACAAATAAAATTTTAATTTTTGAATTTGAAATCAATGCTGAAAGTACAACTTGCATCAGCCTTTGTTTTGCTGGACAAGCTGAGCACTTTTTACTGATGTCAAAAGTGTATGATAAAATGAATCTTAATTTATAATAAATAGAAAATTTTCTATTTATGCAACTTCCCTTGTTAAAAATATGCCTTATTGTATGGCAGAGGTCATCACGGTCAGTACATCTTTAATCCTACCTCACATGTAAAAGTAACTGCAATACAACAGCTGAAAAAAGAAAACTATTTTGCAATATTACATTTGTGGATATTGTGTTCTCTTATGCACTGAACATGATAAATATTTAATTCGTAAATAAACCTGTCTACATACAAAGTTAAACTTCCTAGACCCCCCCAAAAAAAAAAAAAAAAACTGGCCCTAGTTTTCTGAAACACTTTAAGTCTCTTCAGCAGATCATTATTATTACTGTATTTGTCAATATTGAAATATTTCTTCTGGATTGTCTATAGTTTTTTTCTTATCTATAGTAGAAGCCACTTGACAAGACACTTAAATTCTTTGTACCAACCACCTGCTGTTCTTTTCTTTTTAATGATCAATGTCGTGCCAGCACATATAAATATATTATAAAGATTTCAAAGAAACTATCAAATACCTTTTGATGGAAAACTTAAAAAAAGATGCAGTGTATTAATTTCCCAGAACATTGATTGTGGACAAAAAAATATTCCTCAGTATCTTGTGTTTTATTTAGTTTGAATCTGATGACGTTCTTGGCAGTTTTCTGCTTCTCTGTGAGGATTAAAGATGTTTAAGTAACCTACATTTCACCCCGTTGAAACATGTAGTGATGATCGTAGCACCCATGTTCAGCTATTGTATACTGTCAATTGATAGAGCTGTAGAAATCCTATCATTACTATGGTGTTCTAGTAGAAATGTTTGGCATAAAAAATGTTTAGAATCAACTTCGAGTTTTCACATTTAACGATAACACTTGTAAGGTTGCTGGTAATGCTGCAGATCTGCAGTAGATGCATCACCTCTCCCTAAAGCAGAACAGGCCGATCGATCCAATGACACATTTGATGTTATGAGCAAGAATGTTTTTTTCCCTTTTCGGCATGAGACACTAAAAATGGAACGGAAAAATAAACCAGGGGGTAAAGTGCACCTCATCTGCATTGAGGAATTTCAGAGGTCCCGGGCTCTCAGTTGTCTCATTCTTTTCCAAGAACACTTCTCCTTCCTGTTTCACCTCTGGCATGCCGCCCAAAGTACCCACAAACCACGGAGGCCAAGGCCGAAAATACACACATGGTAATTTGTGCTACGTTTTTCAATACGACTCAAACACCAGTATATATAGCCCTGCTGCTTGAACTCTGATCTTCACTGAACATATCGTCTCACCTCGGATTCCAACAAAAAAAAAAGAGCTCTGTCTGTCTTTGTCACAGACGGTAGTTGGAGGGTATAACGGAGATGGATGGAAAGGAGGGAGGAGGGGGGATAATTTTCTAAATGCTGAAACGATTGTTTCACAATTACTTGTCTTGTCCATTTTCCTTGTTAGTTGTCATGTTTCATTTACTCCAAACAAAAAGAATAAACAATGGTGAAATTATCAAATTTTCTCCTGCAGTTGAAAATGAGCATTTAAAAGATCGATAGCATGTAATTACATGTAAATAACTTAATTGTTATGATTTTTATATTTGGATTTTTCAGTTATAGAGAGGCAAAAAGAGAGATTCAGTGGAGAATTGCATGGGAAAATTGTAAAAGTGATAAAGCGAGTGACAGATTATGCAAAAAAGGAAAGGGAAAAGATCCTGATATAGCATTTCCCAATTAATGGAATTGCATATCTTCTTGGGAAGAATGTTAGTCATGTGTTGAGACGTGAGCCTGCCAGTGGTTACAGCATCTCTCCCACCATATTGTCCAGCGAGTGCTTAATAAGCCAGCCCTGACCGCTGGGCATGCTCATTAGCATAGCCTGCGGCCGTGGCAAGGCCCACTAGGGCTCAGCTGGACACTTAATTACCACCAAAACTGCTTCTTCTTCACTACCTTCAAACCCACTTTCCTTCCTATATCCTTACCCTCTGCTTAAAGCCCTTAACCCACCCATATAGAGGCACACACATGTCTAC
This sequence comes from Callopanchax toddi, assembly GCA_006937965.1. Taxonomy (NCBI): domain Eukaryota; kingdom Metazoa; phylum Chordata; class Actinopteri; order Cyprinodontiformes; family Nothobranchiidae; genus Callopanchax; species Callopanchax toddi. Next base: position 956,827 of record SSNR01000248.1, on the reverse strand, counting down.
GTACAACCGCTAGCCTCGCAGGCTTGGCCAGAAAGAGAGGCTAATCATTTTGGGCATGTAAATGTGATGGCTTTAGTCTGACTATGTTGTGGCAATCTTTTATGTTGTCTCACTTTGGTAGGGCTTTGCGGTCAGCAGTCTTTGAGATTTTAGTGACTCGCTGACCTACACTACCTCTCTCTGTCTCCGGGTCTCTCCTTCATTCTTATATTAGCTCATGGGCATGACTCTCCTTTTGACATCAGCGCAGTATTGATGCACCCCTTCCAACCTTAATCGGCTAATGGCCTCTTCTTCTTGTCTGCCCAGCCAAATCAACCCCTCCCCTTAACCATGCCTTTATCTCTTCCTTCTTTCTCTTCTCCTCCCCCTTCTGCATCCTTTTCAGGCCAGGGGTCAGGCTTGCCATTTTTTATGCCTGGCTAAGCAACAGAGTAGAGTACATACAGATATATATGATTGTATGTACACTAATTAGCAATATTATTATGATAATGAGTAAAATCAATAAAACTGATTTCCATGTTATTGTTTTATGAAAGCAATATGATGCATGGAAAAAGCAGATCACACTCTTACTGCTTCTGTTCGATTGAGGACATATACCTACACTAAAGTTATATTTTGTGGGGAAAAATAACCTTGAATAAACCTAAAACAATGAAGCAATGCTATGTTTATAGTTGACACATTTTAACAAAAAAAGCTTTTGTTTTTGTATATCTAGGCATACAGTTATAAGTAGGCTTTTGCAAAAACACAATTGGTTCCAATCTCTAGTTTGTGTTTACAGAAATGCTAAAAAAACCCACAGTTTGACACGTTTAGCTAAATGCTGCATGTGGACACTATTTGAAAGTCAAGTGTTACAAAAATATATGTTTACATGCACAAATCTCCAAAAACAAACAAAGCTCCAACTGGGTTACTTTGTCGTTGTGTCCTTAGGCGAGACCCTTCACCCACCTTGCCTGGACTTAGAATAGCGCTATACAAGTACAGGCCACTGTATACCATTTACCATTTGACTTGGATCAAACAACAGCCACATTTTTTGTGCCAAGTTCACAAAATAATCATGGTGAATCAGCAGACGACTACACAAGCTGAAAAGTCAAACTTGTTGTAGCTTTTGTTGGACACTATACACTTCCTTTATGTGAGTTTCAAACATTTCAGTAACCCAGGTGCTGCAAAGGCATGCTTTATTTGTGTTTCTCTGCTTCAAGCTCAAAATAGATTTATTCTGGTCAGTGTTGCATCTGCTTGACCTTTCATTTATTTAGACTCTGACTTCATATCTGTCTCTTTTTGTCTATAATGTGGTGGTTCTGTACTTTTATGTGGCCCAGAAAGAAAATTCTTCACTGCTGCACCAGTGAATCAGTCGTGTGTGAGTGATAACAGATCCAGACTGCTGAGCACCCTGCAGCTGTTTGTCTCAACATGCAAGTCATCCCCGCCATTACACTGCTAAATGGTCCCCTTTCAGTGGCAGACGCTTTGCGCCTCAGCCTGTATCTCTATGTCTCCATCACTGGGGGTGATGTTGGTGGAAAGAGAAGGGGGGGGGGTTACAGTTACTGTCACCAAGCCAGCTACCACTCCAAAGGCAAATCTGTGTGTCAGAAACAATGCAATAAAGAGGTCAGAATCATTGAAGAAACACTTGAGTCTTACTGTTTTTTGGTAACTACTTTCTTAATATCAGTTAGACATCAAGTTGTTGTTGGTTTTTTTGTTGTTGTTGAAGCTCAGGAAAGGCAGGAGCCACCAAAATAGCAAGTGACAAAATTGGTAAACACTATAGATTCAGTGAAACGGCTGGTTGGCATACTGGCTCCTCTGATAAACCTTAAATTTTCTTTACTGTAAGTATGAATTTGTCATATATCTCCATACTGCAGCACAGCAAAAAGCAATTACTAAAATGCTTTACTGTCAGATATATTGATTCCTGCTAAAATCAACATAGTTCCAAACAACGCATTGCTACACAGACCGCTGTTGTTATTACAATGTGATTTTGTGGCAACAGTTTATGTATTTTGTAAGTTTAAAAAACTAATTAATGTAAACTAAAGACAAACATTTGTCAAGCTGCTGTTGTTGCTGCAGGTCGTTAGCCAAACAACACATTGTATCACCTCAGCAGAAAATTGGTTTTAGCACACCAAGAGTGTATACAACCATGATCATAGATGCATAGAATTGTAGTGGTCTAAATGCCACCTAGCAAATTTCCCTCATGCTTCAAAGGCAGCCAGGACTTGTCTAAACTCCTGCCACCTGTTTTATCAAGAGATTTCAGTTCAGTTGGTCAGTTGCCACAGGTCTTCACTGAAATCAGATCAGGGTAATGATTTAGTCAGGGAGACTTTCCTGACAAAAAACAGCAATGTCTTGACAAACTGGAGTTACTAAAGCGTGTGATTGTTATGGTGATGTGAGCTATATATTAATATGATTTATATTAAACCCACCAGAATCTCAAAAATAATGTGACATGAGATGTTTATTCATAACAGCATCGCTATTCTATGATATTTCCAACAGATACACTCTAACAATGAGAGTTAGTTCAGGTTGTTAGAATAATACAGCTGGAAAAAGCATTATGTTCAACAGAAACTGAAGAGAAAAAAAGGCTTATATTTTTATGTTGAAATCTCAGAGGCATAAAAGTCCATCTTGAAGGTTACTAGTAAAGACCTAAGCTTAATTTTTGGTGGTCAATGCACACACAACTTTGAAAACTTTTTGATTTTTCTTTCAAAAAACTGCAGTTTGATAAGTTAACTCCTGTAGCTGCACGGCTCAAACTAAACTTTATGCCCTTATGTTTATTTACAAGAAGGTACCTCTTTTGCCATGTAAACAAATAACATCAAGGGGGTCCTACAGTGTCTGGTATTTGGTACCAGATTCTTTAGGGCTCTGTGGGACGTGGTTGTCAAAACGTCTGTCCAATACATTCAATTTTGGGAAGTTTGGGAGATGGGTGTGACTTTGACCAAAATGCAGTTCTTGAAATATGGTGCTGGGCTGCAGTCCAAAAGTCTGAAATAAGTCAGAATCACATAGTTTAAAGATTTACACACTTTTTTTACTGCTTCATATCTTACATTTCCATATGTTTTTCTTTGCTTTCATTGATGGCTTTTAGCAGCAGCTGTGAGCTCAAAGCTTGGATAAAGTCCTCATAGAAGTTGGGCTGGAGACCATGACCTTGGAAAATGTCATTTTGCCCAGGGGGGTGGTTTAACTGTGACACACAAAGTCATAGTTGTGGAGTTCATTAGTTCACTGTAGCACTCCGGAGAAGCCTACTAGTGTACCATTGTGCTCGGCTGTACCTAACCCTGGGATTTTACAGAAAACCTAGGAAGGAAGACCCCGGGTCACCAGTTCAGCATTACCCCTCTAACCACATTATAGCCATTAATGACTCTTGCTGTTCTTTACATCACATGGAAATGGTTCAAGCCCTATACCGTCTGACTCAGAGGCTTCTCTTTCTTCTTTTTATTCTTGTTAACCATATTCAGGTGGTAAAAGAACTACAAGGAGCATGGGAAGTGATTTCATGATCAGTGTTTGCTGTGTGATCTCATTCACCTCAATAACAATCATAAAAAAATAATAAGGTCATGCAATATATGCTTATTAATCTCAGCGCTTCCTGTATTGTCCGTTGAGTTGAGGGATAATGGAAGTGGAATTTTAGAGATCCAGTTGTGCGTGTGTGTGTGTGTGTGTTTTGGATTACTGTACAATCTGAGTGTGAGCTGTGAATGTGTTGGAGATAAAAACATTTCTGTGTGTGTGAGCCATGTTTGATATCTGTTGCAGCAGGAGAATATCGGTCATCGTGGGTTGTGATTTTTGGTTACCCTTGTGGACACACTGGCCAGATGTCAGCCAACTTTAAAAATCTCAACAGGTTGCTGGGTTGGGTTGCCTGGCAACCTTTTTTCCTTCGCCTGTATACAGAGAGCAAACCCACCAGGTCTCTCTTCGGATCAGGAGGGTGACAGAAGCTTTGGTGTGTGTAGACATGTGTTTATTTGTGTTTAAGGCATTAAAAAATAATTCATTTCTTTACTATTTTGCATCTGAAAGTGCTCAGTTTTCTCTAAAACTGAAGCTTCTTCCTTTGTAACAGATATTTGGGAGGTTATGTACAGTAACCCAAAGAGAAAATGCCAGTTTTGACATTTTGCTTCACCCCGACTAGGTTTCTTTTGACTTATTCTTATGTAGGTTTGTTAATATGTATCAGGAATATTCACTTTTCTTTGTTCGCCCTTGTCTGGCAAGCTGTAATGTTTTGCTTATGAATATTGATACATGAAGTGTATATTAATGACCCTTGGTGACCTTAACCCTATCCTTATTGGCTCCCTGGTGGTATCTGCAGGCTCATGAATATTAATCTAGTTCTGTAACCTCCATTACCCTAATCTTTGCTGTCTAGCCTCCCAGAAGGACCCGTTGTCATGGTAACCCCTTTACTAGGCTCTTCCAGACCAAGGGTGGGAAAAAAATGTGCTTTAAAAAAAGGACAGAGAATCTAAATTACACAAAAAATCTTAGATGTGCCATGTGGAAAGCTTTTATTATATAAGAGAAAGTTTTAACTGTGTCCTTGCTGAGCACTGAAGTGTATTTAACAGGCAGTTTGACTTGTTGTTCTGTAAGATTGCATTATGGTTAAAAATTGTACTTTTAATGAGTCTCTAAATAATAGCTTTCTGTTTTTACACATATACATACATGCACAAACATACATAAACAACTTAGTATGTATTTACTTACTACACATTATGGAGAGCTTTTGTTTTTGTTACAGTAACTTTGTCTGTTGTCATTGGCTAAACTATTTGACTTTATGTTCTCTCACAGATGTGGACGCCGGTGAGGAAGGGGGATCCGATGGCGGTGCTGTGGAAGAGGAAGGCTGGTTTGGGAATGCCTCCGACACACGCTCTGACTCATCATCTTTCGGAGACACGCAGGATGAGCTCCTCCTGCATAGAGGCTCCTCTCCTGACGAACAACCCGGAGTCGGCATTGGCTCAGGGGATCACGATACCTGTGGAGGTGAGAGCTCCCTGGGTTGCCCCACACCCGTCCATCGTGCCTCTTTGGAACTTCTTGGCCTGGATAGAGGTACATTCTCGGCCCAGGACACACTCTCCTCTGTGGTCTCATCACTCTATGGCGAGGCAGCATCTCGAGCCCTGGGAAAACCACTCAGCAGCAACCTACGGCGCCTCCTAGAGGCTGGCTCACTCAAACTTGACTCTGCGGATATCCTGGGTCACTCATCCAGGGGAAGTGCTGGGGGAGAATCACCTCCAATTGCTCTTGCACCACCTTTGACACTGTCCCCGTCTTCCCACCATGCCCAACAGTTAAGTGCTCTTGCCCGAAAATTGGCCAACAACAGCGGCTCTGCTTCACCAGCCTCCTTGGCACCCTCAGTCACCAACATTAAGCAGGAGCCTATTGACCCCTTTAATTCTGTTGCCCCTACCAATGGCAGTGGCTTTGTGTGGGCAGGTGTGGCAGAAAAGTGGCCACCGGCCACCTGCTCTACGCCTTGCGGCTCCAGTTTATCCCCGGACTCTGCAATCCAGAAGCTAAAAGCAGCAGCCAATGCCGTACTTCAAGACAAGAACTCTGTTGCTTCCTCTTCAACGACATCATCTTCCTCATCCACCTCTGCCTCTTCTGCAGTGCCCACCCTGAGTGGGGGTGTTCGAGGAGACGATGTTGTACGGTTCGATGCCTTCAACTCTCCGTTTAGTCCACAGTCGGCAAGCTCTACCCTTGCTGCACTTTCCAAGAAAGTCAGTGAGAGGAGTCAAGCTTCATCAACGACCAGCGCCGCTTCGGACCACCAAGCCTCAGCGAGTTCCTTTCTCTCTCTCGTGTCGATGACCTCCTCTGCTGCCTTGCTCAAAGAGGTGGCTGCCAGAGCAGCAGGTAACCTGCTGGCAGAGAAAAAGGAAGGTTCCCCTTTGGTTTCTGCAGGGGTCCTCCAAGAGGATGTGAAGCCCCTGTTGGACAAGAACCAGAAATCATCCGCACCCTCTACACCCACCCAGAGCCTAGAATTGTTGTTGCCATCCACTCCAAAAGGCAGAGGCAAACCAAACAACCAAGCAGGTAATCTGTTGTAACATATTGTATAGCATTACTTGATGATTTTTTAAAGAATTCACACATTTAGTAACATGTTAGCTGCTTTTCACTTAAGGGTTTATATTAAAAGTTGTCTAAATGTAATTTAATTGAATTGTATTTTTTCATCTTCATACTTGCGTCCATTTCGACTTCTCAGATTAAATGCAGATTTGATCTGCTGCTTAGGATAAATTAGAACTAACCATGCACTGTAAACACAGAGAAAAGACAGAGGTGTTTTTGGTGTTGTTGTTTGTGACAGTAACACGTTTAATTGACATATTGATATCAGATGAGCACAACTCTGAACTTCCATGACATGTTTTCTGTTGTTTTGTAATAGTTTTGTTCTCACCTCAGTGGCGCTGAAGTAGCAAGTAGCCTCAGCTTAGCTGTCAGCTGAGCAGAGAGCATAACCGAGAGAAAACAGCCCTGGCTGGCCTCGTAGTCTGGGAAATGGTCTGTGGGCTCAACGGGGGGTTCCGACTGAGACCTCACCGCCTCCCCAAACCAGTTCGTTTGCGCTCGGGTGTGCATGCTGCCAAAAGGGGGTCGTCAGTGTGTGCTCGGCGCAGCGGGGAGCCCTGGAGTCCATATCCATCTCAGCAGCCTCCTCCTGGCTTCAGCCCCCACTTACCAGAGCCCTCTGCACTCATCAGCACAGCAGACTTAAGGCCAAACACATCATACTTTCCACTGACTGGATACAGATGCATGCTTACACATTTTTTTCCGTCTTACACTCTCTCCCTTTCTCTGTGTTCCTTACAAACGGCCATGTAGTGTACTTGGCAGGCGTGCACTCAGATGTAGACATGTAACCCAAACAATAGTGCACACAAGAAACTCACTCGTGCACAGGAAAAGACAGCTTCAGACTCTAAGTAGTCTTGAGGGAGAACCGAATGCTTTCAGAGATATTGATGGGCACTTTTGAGGGATTGTGTCGCAACCCCACCAAACCTAAAATGGCTGGATCAAATTGACTTCAGACAGATGAGGCAGTCGATGTAATATTCTGTGATCTGCATGCTAAAAAGGCGTAGGGGGGGCTGCTCTAACCCAGCTTGCCGTCAAGGTCGAGCAGCGCTGTAAAAATGCAGGTAGTTGTTTAGTCGCCAGACTGAAAAATGTGACCTTGATTATCGACTGTCATGTCTTGTTTTATTGTCATCCCTTGTGAGTTAGACTATAAAACTGTGTCACACAGCATGTTCTGCACTCTGGACATTTAGAGAAAAAAACTCTCCCTTTTTATAATCTGTAATTGTGATTGCATGGGACGCAGATTATTTAAGTACCAGGAAAGAGGTACCAAACTCCCAAACATTTCCTCACTCTGTTTTATTTCTGCTTCAATCATCCTAAATTTGTGTGAGCAGGAGCACTTTTTTTCCCCCTTTTTTTGCATCATGATCTCTGCCGAGCTCTGAGAGGTTGGGCCGCAGATGGCGGTTTATTGTTGCAAATAGGCAGTCTCGAGGTTTTACACCTCAGGTCAATGAATGGCTGAGCGCAGTAATTTCACCAAACACTGATTACCAGATGTTTTTCAAGGAACAGCACTGGAATACTTATGAAGCCATCCTGACAGGCCCTTGTAGAATTTGTAATGCAATCATGCCTCTTTCTAATAAGACCAATTAAACAGTAATGGATGCCGGATATGAAGCCAACAACAATAATCGAGATACTCAAACATGCCTGAGTTTTTGCTTTCATTGTTACATTGCTTCCAGCCGGCATTTCCCCTGATAGTTTTCATCATTAGGTGTGTAGACGTCGTGTTTCACAGATATGAGCCTCTTCATTATTAGAAAAGATGTCATGATTTTTTTTTTTTTTACAGTAAAAAAGATACATTTCTGGAATAACAAAGACAAAAGTGTGAATTCTTATTGTGAATACAATGTTTCTTGGTTCCCTGAAGGTTCACCTGAGGATGGTGGCAAACCATTCCAGTGTCCTGTGTGTGGACTGGTCATCAAACGCAAGAGCTACTGGAAGAGACACATGGTCATTCACACAGGCTTAAAAAGTCATCAGTGTCCACTGTGTCCTTTCCGCTGTGCTCGCAAAGACAATCTCAAATCTCACATGAAGGTTGGATAAAATGTTTTGATTCTTTTTTGTATACCTGTACATCTCTGACCCGCAAAGGTGTTACACCTCTAATGCATTTACTAATAACAAAGGGTGTGCGTGCTGTTGTTGACATTTCTTTACACATTCATTGGCTGATTGAATGTGGTCGGGTAGAGGATAATGCTGTTAAAACGAATAATTGCACCTGTCTCTTCCTCTAGTATATGAAGGGAGAAAAAGCAATTTGTCACTTGAACCTACCCTCCTTTTCCAGGTACATCAGCATCAAGATCGGGGTGAGACATTTCAGTGTGAACTTTGTCCCTTCACCTCTTCCCGACACTTCAGCCTGAAGCTTCACATGCGGTGCCACCAGCACTTCCCCCGCACAGACGTCAAGGTGAAAGAGGAGCTCACCACCGACACAGAAGGCGAGGGCTCCCTGTTGGGTGACAGTGGCGCCACGGACCTGAGAGCATCAGAGGTGTCTCCGCTGCACTCAGAAACCCAGCAACAAACATCCCCACCGGTGGACGCTTCCTCCAATCATGTCCACGTCAAGGAGGAGCCACAGGAGAGAGATCTATCTGTACTCTCCCCCTTTAGCATCTGCAGGGACCGTCCCAGCAGTAGTGCCAACTCCCTGGACCTACCTGGAGTTGGAGTGAGATCGAGTCCTAGTGGTCCAACCACAGCCTCCCTCTTTAGCCCTGACATCACTACCAAAACGGCCACTGACCTGCTTATGAAGCTTTCGGGTATGCAGGATTCTTTTTCATTTGTTTGTTTTTGTAATGAAATTCCCTTCAGATCTGCAAAACACTATATTTAGTTTACAGGAAAATATTGTTTTTTACATGATTATTATTTGCAGAGCCAGTAGTATTTTCTAAAACTATACAATACTATAAACAATACAATGTCATAAAACATCAATAAAACATCTACATTTGAAAAGTGGCAGCTAGGGATGCACCGATGCTAAACCCAGCATCAGGTATTGGTCTGACACCATATGTGTGTACTCATACTCATAAAAGAGTTCCGATACTACAGGACCCAATACCAGTGTGATAGGAGCTTCGTTTTCCTCTTATCAGACAATATTAGTTGCGCACAAATGCTCCGAGTAAGTAAGTGACAGTAATGCACCGTACCATGAACACAAGCCACATAAAACAAAGAAGAATAAGAAGCCACCGTTGACATACAGTAGCAAGTGGAACAAAACAATTTAAGCGGTGTGGAGGAATTTCCAGGTGAACTAAGGTGACGGAAGAAAGGCTGGTTGCTAATTATTTTTAGCAATGTTAATTCACAAGTTAATTGGTGTAATGGCATTTATTAGTACTCGTTGACAAGTACTTAGTACTCGTACTTGGTTAGACAATATCTGGTATCGGTGCATCCCTAGTAGTAACTAGTAAACTATTGTAGTCTTGACATTACTTAAGTAAATTATTATGTTTACTTTTGTTTGATGAACTAATGACCATTTAGGCTCTTACACTGATATCAATTATCTTATCTACACCTGTATGTAGGGTTGGATCTGTTCTGTATTGTTTGCGTAACTTCTGTCAAACCATGTTATAGGTTACATTTTACACATTGAGTAAATCTTCTCGTTGCAGTTGCACTTTCATCCAGACTCTTTCCGTTGCTCTAAACTTTAACATCAAACCAGTCATTCTGACCTTTAGCGAGACATTGTCTCCCTTTAGCCTCAAAATTTGCTTTGATATTTTTCTGTCACCAGAAATAACTTTTGTAAGAAGTGTAAACACTTTCTATGTTTATCGCTTCATCTCAAAGCTGTACTATGTTTACACTGAAGTTTTAATTATTTGGAACTTAAGCTGACTGCTTGGTAGTTGATATATACCGTTGAAACATACTGTGAGTAGGCAGGAAATTTAATGCAAATAGTTACATAATATGAACAAAATGACATTAAATAGTTGGGTAAATTTAGCCAAAAGTTACTGAACTGCTTGAGTGTTTATATTGAGGTTATCATGCATGTTTTTACTTGTATGTAGGTTCATTGTCAACCTTGCTTTGAGAATAATTCCCATGAGGACTATAGAAAAGTGGGTCGTGGACTTACATCATTACATCCAGCTGATCAGCTCTTCACTTCAAGTATTCAAAAGCTGTTTTTAGGTAGATTTGTTTGAAGAATGAGTAATTTGGTCTTTTTGTTTAGAAAATTTGTTTCAATTACAAAAATTATAAAAGATAAAATTAGCAGGGCAGTGGACTAAAAGCATAAAAAGATCTCAAATATATGGATACGTTCAGGTAAAGGTTGACCACCATAGGTTGTCCGTTTTATTGTCTTTCTTTTGGTGTGAACAGTTAAAATTACTTTAATGCCACAACATTTGAACATAACATGCTTTCTATGCATATAAGTAAATTTTGAAATTATGACAAGTGCTTTTATATAAAATATTCTTAATAATTTAATTAAAATCCACTAAAAACCCTGCCAAGTTGATCCCAATTGATTAAGAAGTATTTAATTTAGGCTCTTACACCATAACTAAACTAAGTGTGTAATGTTCATTTGTGCTGATTACTGCTGGACCTGGAACATTTTAGTTAATTTAGTTGCACCTTCTCTTTGTCATGCTATTTCTGCAGGAGGAAAAATACAACTTTGACATTTGTGAAATTGATTGTATTCCTTTAAAAACATCTGGTCAGTGAGTTTAATGATTGCTTTGCAGACCCAGATGTTGTGTTGTTAATTGGGTAAAGTGTAAGTCACTGTCTGCACCCTGCATGCACCACTGTTAATATTGGCAGTAGAGGAGAGTCAAAATAATCCAAAACAGTAATCAATTGGCTAAATTAATGACTTTATGTTATATGGCTATTTATTTAAAACATGTTTAAATGCTGCTTTTTTAATTTCCAAAACTTAATTACCAAGTTCTAACATTGTTACTAGTATTTATCAAACAAAAACATTAAGTATTTTGTTTCTTCACTTTTTCTTTTAAATAGTTGGTCAGCTTCACTCCTCTGCTGCTGCTGCTGGTCTCTGATTAGCTCAACCAAAGCTTGACTAAATAACGTGCTCAAAGGCAACTCAGCAGTGGTTGTTGAGGGATTAATTTTCTTCACCCACATCTCGTCACTTGTCAGAGGAGCTGACAAAGTGTAACCTCTAGGCAGCATCCTCCTGCTAACAATTCTTTGTGTGTTTGAAGGTGTTATTTGGCCGACAAATGATGAAACATTTTTATCTGACACTGCTGTGCTGTTCAAAAGAAAATGCAACACAAATGGAATGAAAGGTTGTTTTGAAAGTAAAGAAAAGTTTTCCCATTGCCCATGCCTAATCATTAATTTACCTTCTATTTAATCTGTAGTATTTTAAGGACATATATAAAGTTTCAGTGTGATCAAGTATTCCCCTAAACTTTAAAACAACAGGTTTGGGCTGTGTTTGGCTGTTTTTTTTTTTTTTATCATGATGCAATATATCCAAAGATGAGCCTGGCGAAAGTGGCAAGATTGATGGAAAAAGGTTGACTGAGGTCGAATGCAAGGGTCGAGGCTACAACTGCCACTCTCCTGCTTAATGCTGTGTAATTAGATTGAGATCTTGAGCAAGGATGGAAAGGGAAAAAAAAACCCTGGGAACATTAGATTAATTAAAAATTTATGCATAATTCATAATTAAAAAGGAATTCATAATTTGAAATGATTAACGCCCCGAGCGCCATCCTGTGACCCTGCCAGGATGCGCAGGGACGGGGGACGGCTTAGTTAACTCCCCCACGATCTTGCACGCTCTGGCTCCACACGGATGCCCCTTGGGTGCCAGTCGCACTCTGCTTCCAGACTGCACAATCAAGCCTAGGCGACTCCCAGAGGAGCCAAGATGGCTCCTTGCAATGTCAGTCCAGTGTCAAGTTATGGACATCTTCGTCAGGACATCATTCAAGGAGAATGAGGGAGGATTTGAAAGACAGGAGGGATGGGAAGTCAAACTCGAATGCATGATGATTGGTTTCTAATAAATACTGCTGCTTTGATCACAAAATTCTTACTTTGTTGGAGGGTGGAGTCACAGAATGAGGGTTATAAGAAGCTGAGTGGTAGTGGGCTTTAGATCCTTGAGCTGCAGCTGCCGGGGAGGCAGAGGTGAGGAAGTTCCTCCTGGGACCTCTAGACTCTATTTCCTTTGACCTCCCTGCCAACCCAGATTTAGTGTGTACATGAGCACCTCATCCCTCCTGCTTTTACACTGCTGTCTCGGTGCCTTAGTCCCACAACGCATATAAGCGGGGTGGGGGTAGGAGGGGTAGGAAGATGTTTAAAAGCTGGAAAGGGAATGAAAAAGTGACAGCAAGAGAGTGAGACAAAGTGAGAGAGAGGCAAAGAGGGAGTTGCATCAAGCTCCCCGGGCATATAAAAAATACTGAACTCTTCCTGACCTCTGACATAATAAGCATGTCAGTTTTTGGACTGCCCTGCTTTCCATAGAGCGTTATACTGATACACTTTGATTTTTATCCTTGCACACTTACACAACCGTTAGCTATCCAGTGTGATCCACATTTTGATTCAGAGATGAAAGCCTCTGAGACACTTTGAAATGCACAGACCCTACCCTGTGCCCAGTGGACCCCGAGTTAATAATGACAGTGAGCATTGCACGCCCTCCAAACACCCCCCCCCCCCCCCCCCCCCCCCCCCCCCCCCCCCCCCCC
>SSNR01000248.1:924731-943810 GCA_006937965.1 Callopanchax toddi | reverse complement strand
CCCCCCCCCCCCCCCCCCCCCTCCCGCTGCGGTGACACAGGCGCAACGAGCTTGACCCTGGCTGGGTGTGAATAATTGGCATGCAGGGGGTTGTGGGAGGTGTTGCATCTGTCATGATGCATCTGCAGTTGTCTTATTTATCTTTTTCCCGGGAGTGCATCTTGCTTTACTACTGTAATATTATGCAAAGGCAGAATATTAACTCGGTAGATGGATGGGAGTGTTTTTGTAGCAGCATTTTCAAGATATTATTCCACCTATAAACAATAAGACTGCAACCAATTTTATGAAAACAAAATGCAGTATGTTTATTAGTAAACATACAGCTAAGGCACTTTTTTGACACAAGATTAGATTTTTTTCTTCCTTCTTTGTTAACATTTTATCAGATATTGCTGTTGCTTCCCAGAGCTGTGTGAGCAGATGCAGGCAGGCTTTTTGTGTGCGACCTCTGGTCCATACATCCCCACTGCAGCCATCAGTATCACTGTCCAGCGTCCAGCACTCTGTCAGCTATTGTTGGGCTCTCAACCTGCCCCACGTAGCCCTCTGCTTTCTCTTTTATTTTTTTCCCTCTCTGGGAGAAAACTGCAGCCAGTTGTTAGAAGGGGAGCAGGCCAGCGTGACAGAGGTGGAAAGCTAATGAAGTTATTTGACGGCAGCCCTGGCCACGGAGCGAGAGGTGAGGTGGAGTGGACAAGCGTCTGGCAGTGAGACGGATGAGGCGCAAGAGAAAAGCATGGCGAGAGGGGGTGGGGATGGTGATGTGGGGGAAACAAGTAAGAGAATGGTGGTGGAAGTAGCGTTGGTGGCAGGTGTCAGAAGGGTGTGATAACATGGAGACAAACTGATAGCATCGTCCGTCCTGAGCTAGAGGCTGCCTTACAGTATCGTGCACAGAGAGCTGACACCGGCCTTGGTTAGCACATAAGCACCCTGCCAGGGAGCTCACAGAACAGAAGCTCAGTCACCCAGAGATGCTCGTCTCTCTCCTCTGCAGATCTGTGTTCGCTTCACAAAATGATCTGCCAGGGACCGGATGGTCAGGATGCCACCGCAATTGTGAAACTTTGACAGACAAAAGACTAAAGTGTAAGCTTGGTGTTGCTGGCTGAATTTTGCCGCAGTAGGACTTCTTGTTAGTACTGTGTTCTGGCTTATTGTTCTTGAGCCATCAGCATGTATGAATAATAAAAAAAAAAAACTTGCCTGTTGGATTAGGCTACTAAATAATTCATTGGGCTCTGTAACATAGATTCCAAGTGGAAATACGCTCTATTTATAGCAACAATCCAAAAGGTCACAGAGTGGTGTGACTTTGTGCGAATAGATGTCCTGGAGTTGTTTTTGTTCTCCTGAGGCCACAGAGGGGGAAGAATTTAAGAAAGTTTTTGTTGAGTGTGTTTGTCATAAGCTTGTGTATAACTCATTGAGTTTGTCACCGCAGATGTACTGTCAAATCTGGCAACAGAAAGCAAAGATTCTCCAGAAGAAAATCAATGTATGTGTCCCTACTTGATTAGATGTGTATTTTAAAGTGTGTTTGTAAGCTTCGGCCATGTGTGGCTGTCCCTTTCTGATCCAACATGGCCCCAACACGCTTCTAATTAGAGGACGTCCTTCCAGGTGCTGACCAGGTTATACTTAGCCTGCCCGCTGACATCCGACAGCGTGACATTTCCAGCTGGTGCCGTGTGCTAACCTGCGCCACTGCCCCTGAACTTGAAGGTCACCCACCCCCTTTCCCTTTGCATCCTCTTGCTCACCGCTCACCCTCTTCCTTTATTTTGCCCTCTTGAACCGCAGCCCCAATCTGTCATGGTGTGGCACCGTGGCGTCATGGCGTCACACGAGCAGCGAAAACATCAGCACCTGTTCCCTTTTTCCTGCCCCTGCATCTCCTGTCCTGGAGCCCTTCGGCATAGATCATCATTAATCAGAGGGGCCGGAGTCGGCACAGATTGATGGTGCGGGCAGGGGGGGTGGCGGGCCTGTGGTGGTTAGAGATGTTAGGTGTGATGTGAGGGTAAGGACCAGAGCAGATCTCTGCTGGGGTCAGAGGAGAATGGACAGCAGTCTGGACAAGAATGATTGTGTCTTTTATATTTCTGCCCAGATTTGAGAAAAGACTGAGGTCTGGTTTTATGTCGGAGGTCGTCGTAGGAGTGACTCATTTTTTTGGTTTCACACTCAATATCAGCACAAACTTCATTATCATTGAAATTCTTAAAAAGTGGCTACTCAAAGTGGATGTTTGGTTTATTAAAACTTAAGTACTCGTCTTATCTGCACGGCTCCTTATCAGATGCTTAAGTATAGTGTAATTTCTTTCGGACTGCACGGCCATTATGTTTTCACTGACATATTACAAATGTCGTTTGCAGTGAGATAAAATAACTCAAAGGTGAAAATGTCTTTTCTTTCCCATACAATTAGAGCTAATTATAAAAATGAAGACATCAGCCTGTGCTTCATTTAATTTCAAGTATTATATATAATAATCCAGTTTTTTTAAAATAAATGTGTCATAGCTACAAGATTCTTGTTATATGAACGCCACATTACAGATACAAATTTGAACAATAAGATCAAGGCTGCACTGAACTATCTAACACTAGTTGTAAACACTACTTATAGGTTCTGTAAATCTTTTGAAAATTTTCAGCAGACCAAATTTTCTTGCAAGATTTTGAAGAAAGAAAAATATTCTTTAAATAATAAAATAACTCCCAACAGCACAAAACTAGATGAACCGTTTCTGCTTTATGAGGAGCGCCTATTTTAAACTTGCTTCTTTTGTAGTCAATGGTGTCCTTTTAGTATTTTGTAGATGTTTACGCTTTTTACAGTTTTGTAAGTCACAGATTAGTGGAACACACTGAACAACACAAAGAAAGGCTCTTGGCCTGCTGTTCTTTCCTTGGCGGCTATTGAAAGTTGCTCCATGTCTAATTATTAATTATTCATCTAAGGCAGATTAGATGTGGCCCAGTTTCTCTTCAAGATGACTTGAGAGCAGAGCGACCCATGTGACAGTTCAGTCCCTGACCTAGGCTAACACACTGCAGCGATGACACATAAAAGTTCATCTGACTGACATCACGCTCAGAAACACTGATGAAATTACTTCATGTCTGAAGGGGGTTGTGACTACTTTACCAGACGGCAGGTTGTTCAGATCAACAACGTCTAAAGAAATGAATGATATAGGGAAATGCAGTTTGAAGGAGAAATTTGGGGTGGGGGGGGTTTGACTGTGCTACTGAGAAGACCAAAACTGTATCCGATCTATTTCTGTAGCTCGGCTGTGAAAACCCACAGTGGACCTTGTTATTTTATTTAGCTGGCTTTTTTTGTGCTGTTCAGCATGTCGTTTGTACTGTTTGTGTAGTACTCCTCACTCTTTAATGTTTTACTTGAAAGTCAAAATGATACGCTGCTGTCTCCCTTGGAAACAATGGAGTGGATAATGTCCAAATTGTTGTTTCAGAGTTTAACTTGTTATATCTTTCACCCAGTCTCATATAAGCTTCACTTGAGCATCGCTGGTATTCTTTTGATCGTTCTTATTCTTTTGATCTCGTCTTTCTTTATGCCTGCAGCAGCCAACCAGAGGGAAACACTCAAGTCTCCATTCCACCTGAAGGAAGAGCCTAAAATGGAGGAGGCGCTGAGCCCTAGACCGTCCTCGCAGTCTCAGAACCAGGTTCAGCCAAGCTTCCCTGCGACTTTCTGCCAAGACGGGTCAGCGGGGGCTGCAGCGAACTTGGAGCACCCAGGGTCACTGAAACCAAGAGAAGGAAGCCCCATGGCTAAGAACAGCCTACTCAGCCAGGATATCAATGTAAAGGTGGCCTCTGAGCTGCTGATTAAACTCTCAGGTAGGAGTTGTTCTTAATAAACTCATACCGGTTTGTAAAAAAAAGGTTAATGCTTTGCTTACAGGAAATATGACTGTTATGGCTTAAAATTCTAATTGTGAAAAAGCCCAACAAACTCAAACCAACTGCATGTTTTTTTTTTTTTTATTGAACTGAAAATTCATCCCTGACTTACTTGATGTTCTGTGTCAGTCATTTTTTTAGAGAAAAAATTTCTGTGTTTGTGCCTTTCCTCAACCTGTGTGCACAACTCTGACATCTTCCAGAGCAACACAATTTAGCCTTTAAATCTTCTGCTTTGAACTCAGAGAGAACGTTAGTAACAAGTCCTTAGGCAGGGACTTAAACTTAGCTCCTTACTTTGTAGGACAATGTGTGTGTGTGTGTGTGTGTTCTTCTGCACTTGGCATTACATAAATGTCATAGTTTTTAACTTAGTGTCACTGCTAGGATTAAGTCGTAAAGCAAGTGCGTTTATTTTAATTTCCATCAGAATCGCAGCTAGATGATGCCAGGTGGAGCTGAAGTGCATCATGGACAGGTGTTTGTCTGTGGGTTGTTGGAGAGTTAATCTAAGGCAGTCAAGACTGAAACAGGCTGTGAGGGATGGTTTCTGCCAGTGTGCTACTTTTTCTAGTGTCACAAAATGGCAACGAATGTCAAAAATGTAAAAACCTTTACACATACAGATAATTATAAACCTACTTGTTTGAAATCTGTGCAGCGGTATAATTTACATTCTTCTACACTTGGTCAAATATGCATCCACTGTGTTTAAAAGAAAATGCTAACCCTAAAGCAAACGGCAGTGTGATGGTGCTGCAGAGAGGCGTTGCTCCATCCACCGCTCTTCATCCTGTGCCAGTGTGTGCATGCTTGACAGACACCTCACACACCGGTTACCATTGTTCTCTCTGGGTCGACTGGTGTTCACAGTGACTCATGCTGGCTGGTAGCTCGGTGGTACTACACGTGTGCTGCTCCACTGCCTGCCCCCGGGTCACGTTTCCCTGTGTGTGTGCATGTTCCCATGTGTGGAAGAAAGGCAGGAAAAAAAAAACAAAGTAAGATGTTGGCCTAAGAGCTTACACAACAAACCAGGTAGTGTTTCCTGTACTGCCTATACCTATGTTCCTTTTATATTTTCTCTTAGTTTTTTTTTTTTTTGTCTTTTCTGCGCCGTCGTTATCCTGCTATTTTATTTGGCGCACAAGCAGCATCTCCAGCGTTTATCCCCTCCCATTACTTACACTAGCTTTGCCAGGTTGACCTAGGTTAGGGAAAGATGCCGCAGCGTTCATCCATCCACCGGCTCCCTCTGCCCCCTCACACAATCCTCGGAGCGCAGTGCCGTCCATTACCATGGCAACAGTGGGGGCGGTAGATGGAGAGGGCTGTCTAGAGTGACAGCCTTGACAAGAGTCTGGACCCTCAAATGACCCTGGGGGGGAAGGGAGGGAGGAAAAGACGGTGAGGAGGGAAGGAGAGAACCACGGAAAGGTCACCACCGTTATAGTCATGTGTGATTACAGTCATGAGGTTCAAGGGCACGTACACTGTAACCTCTTTCTGTCCTCTGTTAAAGGTCAAACCCAGTAAGGATACTTGAATAGGGAAAACGCATTAGGAGTGGAGACTTTTCTTTCTTAGAAACGGCCCCGATCTGACTGGTAAAGGGTTTATTTCCTCATTCTTGTTTAGCGTTACAACAAATGGACACAGCCTAATTAAATTTCTGCTGCTCATCCTGTTTCGACCATGGCGTTGGACAGTCAGAGCAAGTGAGGTTGTCATCATTACTGCCCATTGTGCTGTAACATGAGTTGCATCATTCCTTTAACTAGGTCGCTTCTTCTGTTCGCTTCTCCCCCCTCCAGCCCCTGTTTTCTTCTTTATCAAACATTTCTTGGTGGTGTTGAGTCGCCTTGCTAGAGCTCCTCCTTCCCGCCCCACATCTGTTTAAAACCAGGCTGCTGGTGTCTGGGGGCTAATTACACCAGGCTAAATAGTCCCAGGCGCCAGCGGTTAACGTGTCCTAGCAGATGGGCACTGGTGTTGCAGGGCAAGGGGAACATGGCGTCAGAGGAAGGGAGGGTGGAGGTGGAGGGAGGCTGGAGGGCTGAGGGTTGCAGGGCCCAAGGTGGTGCCCTGGCAGACTGGCATCGTGTGAGTAACAGCCGTGCCACCCACTCACTATCCAGCCACCCTCTCTCTATAGGTGTGAAATCACACTTTGTATTCACTTAACTCCCCTCAGCAGGGCTCTGTAGCTCGCCGATTCAAGTTGCACAAACCAGTTTTGACATTTATGAAAAGAAGAGACTCTAAACTGAACTGCCATCCACAAATACTTAAAGTGCCTGTGACTCCATATTTAAATCACTTTATATTAAACAGGTGTAATCTTTGATGCCTCTAGATTAGCGTTGCACCATTATAACTCAAAATACGCTGTAATTATTTCCTAACGAGCAACTCAGAGATCAGAAGAAAGCGCCGCCTTCCGGTTCTGCTGGGTTTCTCCTTATTTGGCAGCCTGACACTTCTGCTGCTGCAGGGGGCAGTGTTGTCACGTGAAAGAGAAACGAAACTGAAACTAAACACTACACGGTCTATGGGCAATGGCGGCGGCACTGCCTCGCTCCAGGTGTCGTGAACGTGCATGTGGGAGGAGAATTGGCCATATAAGCAAGTCCGGATCACTATGACCTCATAGCGGGCTGGAGTGAAAAAAACTGTTTGAAACCTGGGTCTGAAATCTTGAAGAACTTCTCACTGGCTGTACTAGGAGACAGATGGATGCTGTTTTTTGCTCTTTCTGGCAGGTTTAAGGTGAGAACTCAACGTTGCAACATGATAGATAAGTCAGAAAACATGGAAACTGATGTCATGGGCACTTTAAATATTTAATTGCTTATTTTCATTGATAGTATTGACAATCAAACTGTTTGCACATTTAAAATGGCATTAGCTTTGAATGAAAGCAACTTTGATTAGAATTCATTGATAAAAATAACTGTAAATATGATGAAAGTAGACAAAACGATCACATCTGATACTTGACCGCTTTGCTTTTATCTGCGTAGCAAAATTATCTCCTAAATGTGGCGAGAAGCTGGAGAATTGGTGTTAGATATTTTTAGTCTGTAAAAGAAGCTCTTTGATTGTATCCTTCTCAGGTAAACTGTAAGCTTTGCCTTCCTGTCATTTTTGGACAGACTATCGTTTAATTATTCCATACCTCCCTTCTAGGTCAAACCTGGGAAATTTCTTTCTACTTGTAGACACGTGCACTTTGACACAGACATTACAAGACTTTCCTACAGACTCTTAGAGGTTTCCTTTTCCATCCATTAGGCAGAACTTGTTGGGGCTGTCAGGACTCGATGAATTATTTACAGCGATTGTAGAGAATTTCCTTTTAAGTGGAGTGATTTAGTTCAAATCATTTTTAAGCACCTGCTTGACTCTGGCATTCACCATCACTTTTCTCAAGGCCCAGTAGCATTAGGACATCACACTCCTGAGTTACAAAAAAATTAAATTACATTTATATTTTAAAAAGCCAAGTTGACTTTAGTCTCTTTAAATGTTCAATTTAATCACTGATTTTTAATTTGATGTCTTCTATTCGGAGGATTTTTGTTGTCTCTAGGTGATCTGTGGGTAGTTGTCCCTCATTTCCTGCGGGAAACACTGCTGATCAAACTACAATGGTACTGGACTTGCTACAACATAAAACACACTTTATCTGTCCCAGTGCCCTGAGGATTTAGCCAGCTGAAGAGGAATTGTTTCATAAAATCCAGCAGATGTTCTCAATGACACCACTGCAGCTAAAGTTCAGTGCAGCATAATTCGTTGACTTTTTATTGGATTTAATTTATCTTCACTCATCATATTAGATTTTTTTTTTTTTTTTTTTTGCAGTTTATTGCATTTCTTAAATTTCCACCTAACATTTTCCTTTACACTTTCATTTGCAGTGAACAAGATCTTAAATAAAATTAAAATATATGTAAATTTAAACAGTTTTCATTTAAAAGGAGCTTAGATCTCAGAGTGAGTATTCTCCTGTTTTTAAATTGAAATACAAAAAAACATCTCCTATAATAAAACAAATAAAAAGTGGGCAAACAGAGCAATGAAGGAACATGTTTGTAAATTTATGATGAATTAAGTTTTTAGGTAGATAAAATGCTCATTATTTGTCACTATGGTGTATATCACTGCAGCCCACTGTAAGTAGTTCACATTCTAATTCACAACATTGGCGTGGTTGTGCGGTATTACCTCATATTAAGCTCTGCACTGCTCTGACAGTGTCCTCGCCATGACCCCTCAGAGTGGCCGCTCGCTGACCTCTCTTACTCCCGCCCACTGCACCTTCTGTCTCTTTGGCTTTTCATCACTTCCTATAGTTCTATTTACACTACATTTAGTGTTTTTGATAGTGATTCATGCATAGCCTGATATCCTGGAGTGATTGACAGAATTATCAGTATTTTTTTAGTATTTTTTTTGCTCCAACTTTGACATCAACCCTTCGTTTTTATGCTTAGTACCACCTCATAAGGGCATTATGTGGCTCCTTATGAGCTGTTCATCAAGCACACCACTAAGAGTCAGATGTAGCTGCAGTTTATAACCGTTGGAAGATTTAACTACTGAGAACTAGCTGGTTGAGGATCAATTGTAGCAGCAGCTGTCTGTGAAGTCTGCAGGCGAGGCTGCTGTGGCTCCCACATGACATGCAGTCTCCACACTGCAGCCTTTGAAGCGCCTGAACTCTTCACCCCTGTCTGAGCAGGTCGGCTAGAGAGCAGGAGAATAGAGAGATTGAGAGAGCGAAGGATGGGGGCAGGGATGGAGAGAGATGTGGAATAACAGAGCAGAGAAAGAGGGGTAGACTGGGATAACGGGGTGGAAGGAGAGGTGGAGAGTTGTCATTTAGGCTGTAGCCAACTCTCATCGTGCTGTCCTCCCCCAGCTCTTCTTTCTCATTCTGCTGTCTTCTTTTCTATCTTACCCTCGGGTGTTCTTTTTCTGGCTCTCTTTGACAATTTTTTTTCCTCTTTTCTTCACCCTTCCACTTTTGCCTCTCACTCCGTCCTCCTCGTTGACTGTCAGTCCTAGATTTGGTTGCCTTTGCTTTCAGGGCATCAAAGAAGAGGTGCAACAATTTGGCGTTTGCGCGCATTAAATCACTAATTGCACACGACTGTTTTGGTCTAAGCTCAATTACAAACCTTTTGCTGAATAAATATTCTCAGCCAGGCAGCTGCACAGATTCAAGTCGACACCTGGGGTCAGAGTTGATCACTAAAAACGGAACATCACACGAATCCCAGTCGCTTTAAATCCAACTCAAATAATAAGCAGTGCTGCGTGAGTGTAAGTATTTATATTAACAAGACAGCACGGTTGCCATTACAGTCCTAACAAAGCTGATGTGAGCTTTCGTTTGTAACCTTTTCTGTGGCTAATGGTCACATTTGAAAACGTTTCAGCCAAATTAGTCCCAACCTGCTCCACAAATAGAACCCATGTGAATTTATTTAGACGCACGCACTGGAGCTAAATCTAACTAAAACTTTAAGCTCACAAAACAACATCCAGAAGAAAAACGACGAGTCTAAGTGGGTTTGAATGTTAAACATGCTCTCATATTAACAAGACTTCACAGATGAAAGGTTTGGTAAAACAAGGACTTAACAATAAAAAAACATTTAGGCAGAAATTGAAGACTTTACATTAAACTGTACTTCTGGTGTCTTTGCTCTGCAGACCTGGTTGATATAGCCAAACTTTGCAAAGCATGTTCTGTGTTTTCTTGACACATAAATATTAGATTATATGTGTTGCTGTAATTCTATGAAGTCCCGTGTGTTTAAAAGCTTTGTCATTCAAACATTTCCACATCACTCCTCTATTCACGCTGTTACCCTTGAGTTTGTTGACATATATTGGATTGATTTTAGGAGAATTTTGAGCCACATCAACACTGAAAGGAAAAGATTTAGTGTTTAATATAGAAAGGCACTTTTCCACACACACACATGAACACCTACACTGAAGGATTTTTCCAAAGCTGATTCCGTGGCCTAATGGCAGCTGGTATATCACAGAGGAGGCTTCTGCACCGGAGGGGATGACACATACAGTACATGGACGCACGGGGCACACGGGCAGACTGAAGGCTGCTTTTTATGGCTGCAGAACATTAGGTCACGACCTCGACCAAAAAGCCACAGCTACTATCAGTGTGGGAGCGAGGGCCGTATTTTAATGTTTTATTTAGTGACAGGTATTTTCCTCTGACCTGCTGTGATGCTCTGAGTGTTTTTATGATCAAATATGTATTTTTTTTTTGCATAATGTGATGCTTTTTAAACGGCTACTGAGGATGTTGTTGCGTTCATCCCGGTGCTGGGAGCTGGAGTGCGTATCCTTCAGGAGGTGGATGTGTTTTGGTGCGTTTTCGCAGCTCAGCAGTCGTCACCTTCTCTGTCGTTAGAGCTGTGATCCTGTGATGGAAGCTCGTGTGTCCCTTGGTTGACCCTTACAGTGGAGTCCCCCCCCTCACCTCTCCACCCTCCTCTCACTCTGCTTCTCCATCAGCCTCTCCTAGGTTACTCAGCCAACTCAAGCCACCTGATTAAAGGATTAGTGGGGCTGATGGTTGTCAGTGTCTCCCCCCCCCCCCCCTTTGTTGGTTTCTACCCATAAACCAGACACCTGGCTCTGAGGGAGGAGGCAGGGGGGGTGGTTGTGCTTTAATTCATCCTCATAAGCAGTCAGATAAACAAACACATTGATTAAGTAGATTCTCTGCCATCCAAATGATGCGCTGATGGTTCGAGTTGTTCGCAGAGGAGTAGAAACTGTAAAACAAGGGGTGGTGGGGTTAACACAGAATTCCCCCCACTCCCCCTCCTCTTTTCTCCTGCTCTCCTAACCTGCCCCTGCCCCTCCCACTGCGCCTGATGGCCTGCCAACTTCATATATCCCATAGTCGTGCTGAGTCGCAATGTCAGCCACGATGTATCAAACCAACTGCTTTGTTTTGCTCCTGTTTGTCATCACAATAAGACACTACCTCCTGCCATCACCCTGATTGAGAATTCTCGTTTTTAATTCCAACCCTTTAATTCATGCATTTTTATTTTTCACTCTTGGATGCTGTTCTCTTATTTGGTTCCACATTTTCACTCACAGCCGCACAGCGAATACCTGTCAACCTGCATTAAATCGGGTAAATTTAGCCACTAAGACGTTCCAAATCTAGATGATGATTTTTAAAATATTTTGTGTTATTTTTATGCAGTCTACAGTATTTGTGAAATCTCTGCTGATAAAATCAGCCTGCAGATGACACTGGGACATTCCTAAAAGCTGCCGTTTCCCTCTTGACTATTTTTAGCCTGCTCACTGTTTGAACTTGTAAGTGAAGTGAGGCAATGGCTGTTCTCACCTTTCAGACCATCGTTCTGTGCGCTAGGCAGGAAAAAAAAAACAATTTTCAGATGAATAAACATAGATTTCTTGCCCCTTTGTTAACATTTAGAAGGTTTTACTGCCTTTCTTGTTTGCTTCAGTGAACCCACATGAGCTGCTGGATCCCTCCTCCAAGCAACGGCCTGACCCCTCGGTGCACTCTTGCCCTAATAACCGCACGACGAGATGCTAACCGGCTCAGCTAAGCTTTAGAGGCAGAGCTCGTGTTTTTGGTTTCCACGTTTAAATTTTAATTTAATCCGTGCAACATCCTTGTACTGGCGAATAAGCTTTTTACTTTCAATTTTTAAGTATTTTGTTTATGTCGGAAGGCTTGATCAGACAAGTGGAGTTGATTCATCCTAAATCTGTAGAGTCTTCGGTCATCGTTTTACTTCTGTATGTTCTTATAAAGATTAACACTCTCTCGACTGATGATTTACTCTTTGTTAACAGTTCATGGAAATAAAGTTGGATTTATACATTTGAGTCAAACAGTGTACCGTGTAAGTCTGATATTGCAGTTGATGTATAAGAATAAAACATTTATGGGGAGTTATGTCCTCTTGCTGCTAGCATACAATAGATACTGAGTATTAAATCCCTTTAAGATATTTACTGCTTTCCATTAATCATTCTGTAACTAATAATATGCTGCTTTCCATGTAACATTTTGCTAGTTTGGTAATTCATGCATCACCATCCATAAATAATACCAGCATAAAACTAACTTTATAGCAGAATAGATTTGTTTGCCCATATTAGGTGCAACGTTAAAAGATTTTCATTTAAAATTCTTTAACATATTTTCCAACACACACGCAGTAACAGCAAAGACATACCAGCTGAAATTAAACATCACATTTCTTTAGGAATGATAATAACTAGGTTGAATCAAACTTTTTGTAAATAAGATTTCAATAAAAGTTCTTTACCACGCAACCTCTTCAGCATATATAGGAATATATTTATAACCGACACTGTTTAATCATTTAAATATTTACATATTATTACACAGTAGTATTATAAGATTAATAGTATTACATATTTAAACAACCACATGTGTATTATGTTGTTTTCAGCCTAAAAATATCAAGATATTCCATTTGGTGTGTATCACATCCCTAGTAAGAGACTGGGTCCAACAGAGAATAAATTAAAAGGCCTAACATTCATTAAAAGAATGCATATCAAACTAAAATCACGTGTTGAGAAGTGATCTTGAAAATAACGTCATGCAGGATGTGTGATCAGTTAAATCTTGAAGTGTGTGCTGTGACTGAGTCTCAGCTACTGCAACCTGAAATTTTAGTTTAATATCCCTAAAATAAACTGACTTATGGACACGTTTGTTGCTGATGAGGTTGATTAGCCGTGAAGGCCCTCTTTGGTTGATTCCAAGTTAATGAGGTATAGATGTGCATCCAATGATTACTTTTTGAGAGTTTTATTAAAATCCATCTGGTGGTTCATGAGCTATTTTGGCCCTTTCATCAGGGAGTGATAATAAAGCTTTAGTCCACAAACACTGTAAGGCATAATTCTAGTTTTTTCAGGATCAGATCATGGAAAGTTTAAAAGAAACTGACGATTCTGTAATGCTTTTGAGAAAATTTAAATATTTAGAACACTTGATTTCCAACAAAGCTTAGATTATATATTTTTTCCCCTAAAATATATCAGGTTTCAATGTGGGGTTTTTTTATGTGTTTTCCAGAGAACAACAAAGATGCCCAGTACCAGAAAGTGAAGGTAAAGGCAGAGCCCATGGAGGTGGACCCGCCCCCAGCAGAACTCACCCCACCTGCCTCCCACCTGCTGAACTTCAGCACTTTAGGGGCGAGTGAGAAGAGCGAGCCAATGAGTAACCTCTCTGAGACTTTGGCCTGCCCCCAGAAAGATCTCTTCTCTCAAGACATATCGGTCAAAATGGCTTCTGAACTATTGTTCAAATTGTCAGGTACGTTGACGCACTGTTAAAGCCAGTCCTGCCCTGGAAGCCATGAACAGTTTGTAGTAGTTGACTCTTTCTGACCATAGTAAAATCAAAAATACTTTCTATGTATTGAAATGCATTTTCCCCCCTGTATGTTTGTGACAAGCAGTTGTTTGTATTCCTAGATTAGGACAGAGCTTTGACGTGTCTCCATCATCCCCCTGAGAAAAGTGTGTGTGTGTGTGTGTGTGTGTGTGTGTGTGTGTGTGTGTGTGTGTGTGTGTGTGTGTGTGTGTGCGCGTGTTGTCAAGCCTCATTCGTGTCCGATGTCTGATTTGCTTCACTTAAATGCCATACAGATGAACAAGCTTGTGTCAAATCTCTCTTTTTTTTTTTTACTTCTTGCTCTCAAACACAGTCACAAATTCACACATTGACAATTTTTCTTTCCCACACCGTCTTTCACGCACACCTTTACACACTCGCACAAGGCCCCATGGGGAGTGGTGTCTGCACAAATGCCCCCTCTTTCCTCCCCCTCTCTCCTCCTTTCTCTCATTCTCTCTTCTCTCCCTTGACTTGTTTTCAGACATGCCGGCTCAAGCACACTTGGCTGCACATGCTCCCCCCACTCTCCTTCCCATCCCTCCCGCCTTCCCTCCCTTCTTCCCTTTACATTTCTCCTGTGCGGCATCTCCATGGCAACGTGGAAAGAGACCTCTGTCCTTGGCGAACAGTGTGACGGAGTGGGGTGTTTTGGGTACAGGGGTGGTAGTGGCTCTCGGTGAGAGGATTGGAGAGGGAGCAGTGGATAAGGCGGGTAGAGAGGGCAGCAGGGGGTGTGGGGGGGTGTCGGCAGCACACTGTATGCCCACCCAGGGAGGCCAGGGCATCGCTGGCCTGGCAGCAGCGACGACCGCCCCCTCAGAACTTGGTGTGAATGTGAGGGGGACTGGAACAGAGTGGGCTGCTGTCACACAATGAGCAATCAATATGAATTACCCAGAGCAGTAGGACCTCAGAGACACATCAGCAGCAAGGTCGCTCTGAACACTGAGATGATTGCAGCTTTGAAATTCACTTCAGTACATCGCCTTGAAACTCACACATATGGCTCTGTTCTCAGTCATTTTGTGTAGAGCCCTTTATTACTGAACACTGAGAAGCCGTGATCTATGCTCAGGTAGTGGTTGGCTTCACTATTTCTGCTCTACCTAACACTTCCAACGTCTCCTGATTATTCACTAATTTTCCAAAGTTACTGGAAACTCAAAATCATCTGAATCTGGAAAAACCTACAACTAAAGTTTCGCCTCTTCTTGTTAACAGGTTTACAAAACATTCCTTCATGTGTAGTTGAAGCTATTTAATGTTGGAAGAAATGACTTTTTGTGAAAATTAATATTAAACTTGTTACATAAAAAAATCTTAATTCATCTCAGTAGTTGATGGATTATTCAATCACGGTGTGCTCTCACTTCACAGCCATTAATCTTAAAGGCTCTTAGCGGTGTCAGCAGAAAGAAAACTTCATGACTTTTTACTGGTTTGGGGAAAAAACAGCCAGTTTCTATTGGCTGATTGGAGTAAATTAAATGGTAGTGAAGAGTTACCGTATGCAGCAACTTCTTACCTTAGCTAGGCCCTTTAAAGCTCTTTTGTGTTTTCTTTTCACCCATTCTTCTACTACATTCATACTAATGAGTTCATCAGGGACAATATGGGGTTTGGTGTATTACCCAAGGACACTTGGACACATAAGGGCTCAAGATTAAACAGTTGACCTTCTGATTGGTGAATAGCAGAAAAAATAACATTATTGTTCTGAAATACATAAATGAACTTTTGCAGACTTTTTTTTGTTAACTTTTATGCATGTAATACTAGGCAGGCAGGCACAATGTAATACATTTATACAGAATTTAAATAAGCTTATACAAGTTTAGGATTTTTAACTGATATAATTTTTGTAATTTGAGGTCATTGTTAAAGATTTCTCTTCAGACTTCATAACGTGGAAGATTTTACGTGATATTTTGTCCCCCTTAAACATGCAAACGCCTAACTGTACACCAGCACAAATGTGCAATCTTCAGATATTCCTGATTTGTCTGATAATACATTTTTTAAATTCAATAAGACCTGTTTGATAACTAGCATCCCACAGAGCTCTGTTCTTACTGCTCTGCTGCAGAGTGATGATGTATCTAAGTCTGCGTGGTCAGTCTGTGCTTCACAAGCCGAGCAGTGAGAAATACAATGTCACGGTCTGTGTCAGACACTGAACTATGACCACAGGAAGTTTTAGGAAACTTACCAACTGACAGTGAGCTGGAGCTGTCAGCTAGACTGAATATACGTATGTTGACAACAGCAGACCTGAGCATGAAAAGCTACAAAAAAGTCTAAATCTGAAGGCCCTCTCATCAAACCCAGCTTCCAGTCGCAGCTTGGATTCTTTTCATTCAGGGTTTTTGACATGTTATCAAATGTCTCCATTTAAAAAAAAAGACTATAAAACAGATGTATAAAAAGCATTTACATATATACAATTTGTTATATTAACCCTGTTAATGTGTTTTGCTTTTAGAAAAAGTAAGCAAAGCCAACAACCACAAAGACGGTAACATGGTGGGGATAAACAGGTAAGTCTGTGTCTCTTCTATTATTCTAAAATGTATTAAATAGACTTTTTTTATTGTCATTTTCATGGTCAGCGACAGACTTTGTGGTTGGACTAAAAACCTAAACATGTGGGCGTTTTAGTGGCTGTGTAAGTGTTTGTAACATCCCCACCATGTTTCTGTTTAAGCTCTTTCCTGGACGAATGCTTCAGACAATCACCCTTTAACTCGCGCTCCAAGAGCTCTTCCCCCGCGGAGGCCAGTTCCTCTACCAGGGCAGCCTTCCACGGTGAGACCTGCGTTAACACACACACAGCCACTCGGTGCTAAAGCAAGGCTGGGAAACAAAGGATCAGGGGAACATCTGTAACGGCTGCTAGAGAACTCAAATGTTAGGTCTTTAATTAATTAGATCATTTGGTGATCCTGTTTTACAAATGTATGGTATATTTCTAATAGTTTGTCATTTTCTTTTTGATTACAAGATTTTGATCGGAAGGAAGTTGAAGAACTTGATATATAAGTACTAAAAGTTTTCTACATGAGGAACTTAAGAGGTCATATTTTAAAATACATATTTATATACAACTGAAATAAGAAACAATCATTTTTTAATTCAACATAGAGATGAATAGAAGGAAATGTTTGTCATCAAAAATAATTGATGGACGTGTGTCTTAATGTTGAGTTAAATAATAACAAAACACCTGTTTTGGAAGAAAACTGAATTAAATGCTAACATTTCCTCTTCTTTATAGTTGTAGAATTTTAAAGGCTCGTCTCAGAATCCCAATGCTAGACTCCTCGTAGCGTTGAGAAATAATTAATAATGCATCGATGCTCAGTACTCACACATAACCTGCACTGCTGCCTGCATTAACACAACATCCTGGCCACTGTACCTGTTTCATATTTAGGACTTTAGCTAGGCTACTTTAACCTAAAAACTCTGCCCAGGGCGTCGTCCACCCCGCCCCCCCCACCTTCCCCACTCATCCCTGGCATCCTAGAACTTCCCTTCGTGCTTCTTTGACAGTGAGAGATCCAGAGGTTAATTAGCTTGTGCCAGCTTTGCCTGTCCCTCTGCCAGTTAATGAAAATCTGATTGGCTTCTGGGTGTCAACAGTGTCCTGAAAGTTAATTCGCCCAGGTCTTTCCCCTCGTGTGTTTAAGCTTCACATCCAGCCTCTGCTGCTTTCTGCTTTTTCACCCGTGTTCTGCTTCACATCTTTTCCCACTCTGTTATATTTTTTTGTTATTTTTTTGTTTCCATTTTATTGTATTAATCCGATCACTGATCTAATGGTCAAATACATCTAATTGGCAGTTTCAGGTCACTTAAACTGTTTTTGAACACACAGTAAGTGACGTTAACGCGTCTGCTAAATCACAACTGGCTGCAGATTGTGTCAGTCTTTGCTCTCGTGTTTATACAGACACAGATGTAGCTGACAAGAGTGTTTCCCTTAAAGCAAGACAGAAATAATTGAGTAGGAGTTTATGTGATACCAGTGTGGCTTCAGGAGTCTCCTGCATCCAGTCTGGGATTTAACTCGCTTCTTCATTTCTTGTTTGTGTTTCTCTTCTCTGCTCTAACAGCACTAATTAAAGCGTTAACCACTTCAAGGCCATACACTCTAATTGGCTTAATCATCAGTGTGTTTGCTGGGTCATGGCTTTAGGTCCTAGCTGTTTGACTTCTCATCCCCTCAAGTGACCAGGCTGTCCTCTAGTTTCACGTTTGAGTCAGTATTGCTAACTTTCATTTGAAATAAGCTTCAGCCACACACTGACGGGGAGTTTGGAAGAATATTTGCTGGATGCCAGAGCTCATTAGTCAGATTTTAACTAATGTAGGAGGACTAAAAGATCATGATCTGCTACTGATTCAAGTTGTAGTAACTCAGGCCTTCACGCATTTTGGCCACTTTTGCGACTTTTTACGATGTGGAAACACATATGTAAGTCATGTTATTGCTTATTGTACGTAGTCTGTTGGGAGGTGTTGTTTTAGTTGCTTGGAGTGTAGTTATCACTGAGATGAGCCACAGACCTGCAGCAGTAAGAACTGCTATGGGTGAGAAAATGGCAGCAATGTGATGGTTTAAACTTTTAAACGTTGCTTTCAGTGGAAAAAGAAGACAAATATTTAATGTGCAAGAAAAAGTGATGAAATTAGTAGATTTTTACACGTAAAGAGTTCTTGGATGACAAGTGTTTTCTTGGAAAACAACTCAAATGATCATCTGAGCCGTTATCTGTCAGTTGAACTCCATAAAACAGAAGTTAAAACTGATTTAAAAGCTTTACTAACAAAAGATTTTATAGATATTCAAATATCTAAATAATTGTATTTTTGTCCTTTAACCTGAACAGGCTTTATCTTGCTTCGCCAGTCTTAAAAAAAAATCAAAGGATGCTGTGATACAAATAAAGGCGACTTAACAAAAGCCCACAACATAAATTTAGCAGTTTGCATTTTGGGGGGGCAAAGACAAAATTAAGTATGTGAGACAGAAGAAAAAATGTTCAAGGTTGTGTGAGTCAGTGCGACAGCAGCTGAATGTCTTCTCACAACACCATCTGGTCTTTACCACTTGCCACAAAACCTGCCCCCAAATGCCGGAATAAGTTATTTGCTTTTCCTTAAGGAGGTGTTCAGACCTCCACAAATACCTTGTCTATTGAAATTTCCATTTTGAAGTTCCTCAAAGAGCACCCTTTTTCTTTTCTAATCTCATACATTGGTTCAAGGCCAGCCTGCGCTGCCTGAACAACGTAGACCGTAAATAAAAAAATCTATTTAATCTTTAGAAGTTGTACAGCACAATAGAGGTATAACAGTATGTTTTTCCTTTTGTGAATTAATCTACTCAATGTTTAGATGCTGGGGTTTAATTTAAAGCAGCAACCTCAATTCCTTATAGTTTATTCATGCTTTTGCACACATTCAGTCTCATTCTTATTTTAGGGTTGGATGAAGGGAGGGGTGCGGTGGCATACAGTAAGGAGACCCAGGGTGGCGGCGGCAGGCTTCAGAGTAAAGAACCGCTGTTTGATGTTGACATTAAGAATGCATTTAAACTGTGTCCCACCTGCAGGGTAGATAAGGAGCACCTGTCAAATGGTCACAGACACGTT
>SSNR01000248.1:917231-919731 GCA_006937965.1 Callopanchax toddi | reverse complement strand
AATACCTGCTCTGCTTTGGTCTGAGAGGGGAGGGGCTTGGTGTGGTCTGTGATTTTGATTGGTTAGGAGTTAGTAATGACTCTATTATTATCTTACCCGGTTGGATAAAATGAAAAAAGAAGAAAACTTTCTATCGACCCATATTTTTTTTATGGCGCCACCCGTTTATTGATAGATTGTTATTGAATTATCGTCCAACCCTAGTCCAAATTCAACCAAAACCCAAATGAATTGCTTGTACCCTAAAATGGCTAGTCTCCTAAATGACACCGCGGTTTGTGCAAGTATTTTTTCATAAACCTATATACACCATCATCAATTTTGAATTATTTATGCATAAATATTAAGAAATCCCTGCTGGTCTTGATCCCCAAATACATCAGAAGTGCTTCATTTTTCTGCCAGTGGTGATATTTCCACTTATAAATAACAAAATATTTCTCATAAATCAAAATTTATGTTGCTGTAAATATTTATTTAAAAACATTGCATGAACTGCTATGAAGTTTAGAAGATTGGAGCTGTTTTAAATTTGCAGGAATCCATTTTGGTCTTGGCTGTCCTCAGACTAGCTGTTAGCCCATTAATCCTGATGTAAAGAACATTTCTCTGAACAGAGTTCATTCAGGAAGCTGTCCACAATAGAAAATATTTATAACTTTACATGCTTCACAGTATCCAAAATATTCCTTTAAATCTGAATTCCAGCAGCTTTAAAATTCACAAATAAACTGAACTCCCATCTTATTTGCTGAATGTATGAAGTCAAAGTTTCTAAAAGTTGTTGATTTCTCTAAGAAGTTATGTCTGAAGTTTTATGACTTCCTAGCTCTCGTGAATTGTTTAGCAAACCTCACAATGATTACAAGACCCACCGGGGAGATTTTCTTTTGGACTTGTCAAAAAGCCACGCTGTTTGCTGCTAGCTGTTATGTAAAGCTAAACTAATCTTGTCCTGGCTGACTGTAACGTTATATCAACAACTTACAGACACGACTGTTTTCAATCTAGCCTTCTAACTCTTTGCAAGAAAGAAAATACGTTTTCACAAAATGATGCTTTATATTTGTCTACCAAAAAAAAATAAATTAGTCTTACTGTTTCTGAATCACAGAATAAAAGCTGTTTCCAATCAATCATCTTATTCAAATTTAAAAGGAATGTAGATGCAGCATACACTTGCCAATTTATGCAGGCACAATGTAACACTAAAGCTGACTGGCTCCTTCCTCTCATTCTCACCATCATTCTCTCCCCCCCCCCCTCGGTCTGTTCACTGTCCAGCTGCCATGTGTGCGGTTTCCAGACGGAGCTGAATGCCCAGTTTGTTAGCCACATGTCGCTTCATGTGGACAAGGAGCAGTGGATGTTCTCGCTCTGCTGCAGCGTCTGTGACTACGTCTGCATGGAGGAGAACGACATGAAGAGCCACATTAATACCGGACATGCAGGTAAACATGGCTTCCTTTTTGTGGAAACAACTCTGATTGGTAATGTAAATAAGACTAGGTTCATTGTGTTATTAAAGCTCTTGTGCATCAATCTCTTTCCATTTGTTCTTAAAACATTCTTCATGTGCTGGATAGTAGGAAAGTGTGTTTTGACTCCTCAAAAAAGTGATTTACTGAGTTATTTTGAAAATTACTCGCACATGTAAGAGTGGGTGGCAGCTTACACATTGTGGCTCGTGTTCGAGGCTCAGAATAGAAATGCCTTGCAGTTTTTGGAGAGCAACACACATTATATTGTTTTGATTCGGTCCTCAGACACATAAGATGTAGATTTAAACGATGACTGAGGTAAAACAGCAGAGTTTGAAGGGTTTTAGGGATCATAGCAGAACACAGTCCTTGAGGGCCGCTGGCCTACAAGTTTTAATATTTACCCTGATCCAACACACCTGAAGCTTTTGTTAAATTATGTCAAGTTCTACAGGAGCCTGTTAATCACCCACTGATTCAAATCAGGTGTGATGGAGGTGAGAACCATCTAATCATGTTGGATCGTTTGTTTGACATGTGAAAACTCTTACACGCATCAGGCACATTTATAAAGCCAGTATCCCACTGGGCTGTGACTGTTAGGGAGAAATGGCAAACAGCGTTCACATAGGAGATTCTAAGATATGTCAACGTATCTGAGAGGGTTTCTAAATGTCCTTTTTTGGGTTTCTAGAGTTTTGTGCAAGACACAAAACACAGTCACAATGTCATCGCAGGCATCTGGGACCCTCCTCAATTTAGTTTCTGTGACTCATAAAATATGAGAGATCTTGAATAACTTTGCGAGTGGTTGGCGAACGATTGTGAACAAATATGGCTTATTTTCTAGCAAAATGAGATGATAAAATGTGCACGACAGTCGCATGGCTCTCGCAATCTGCTTGCAACAACGTGATCTGACCTTATCTGAAACTTCTTAGAAAAGTGTAACATGAACTAATTGAGTGCGATTCCAGCTAAAGATTTGCCTTTTTTTTTTTTTTTTTTTTTTTTTTTTA
>SSNR01000248.1:895905-908826 GCA_006937965.1 Callopanchax toddi | reverse complement strand
AGACCTGACCCCCCTTCCTTCCCCCTCGCCGGCCCGCAAGCGTCACAGAGGAGAGCAGAAAAGGAGAGACCTAAAAAGAACTAACAACCAATTTCATAAAGTTTAAAGTTGTAACTGTAAGTAACAAGCAAAAAAACAGCGTGAAAATCAGTTTAGTATTTAGTGAGTTATGATTTAATAAACGCCCTGAAGCTTCATTGCTCTGACAGAGAGATTACACTGTGGAGCTGGGGCGATCGGTCAGGAGGACGCAGTTGTTTATACGCTGATCGGTCTATCTGCACTCGATAGAGCTGGAGTTTTCTCAGGACCCGGATGTGTGGCACAGAAAAGTGAATTTAAGTTTTGAAATTGAATTGTAAAACTGAATCTGAATGGTGGGAACTGAAACAGAAACTATTGAAACTGAATTTTCACTTGAATTAAATGCAGTTTCAAAGCAAATGAAATCAGTTTCAAAACATTAAATTCAGTTTCAATTTAGTGAAAGTCTTTTCCAAACAAATAAATTGAATTTCAAATTAGTAATTCAGATTCATTTTTTCAAAGCATTTATTCAAGTTGAACAATTCAGATTCAATCCGAGCAATACATATTCAAATATAACTAATTCAAATTCAGTTTCTGATGACACAAGTTTCTGCCCATAATCTAAACTTTTACAAAATATTTCAATGTATAAACTGTGTAAGAAACATAAAGAGGACTAAGATTAACAGAACTGTTGAAACTGCTGCCAGTGGCTCATTAGGGTCACCGTGTGAGGGACAGGCACAAACACAGGCACACACACACACACAGGTTTACCATTATAGGAACATCCTGATCTGAAACCATGAAATATATGAAAATACCCATTTAGACACATAAAGTTTGACTTTCTGTGACCTGTTTAAACCTTGAATAAAGCTTTCACTGTGACAACTCTTACTACCAAAAATCATATCACACTATTCCTGATCAGACTGTTTTTATGAATCTTTTCTCTGGGTTTTTACCAAAGCTGCAGGAGGAGATACAACCCAAAAACCTTTACTGAAGCTAATAATTAATGGATGAATAGTAATAAGAGCGCTTCAGTGATTATGTACTGGCACCCTTTATTGACTCAATAGAAAAAGAAAGTTATAACTGTATAAACATTGATATAAGATAACATTTTCCCTGTAATCTCAAAGACCTGCACCCAAACTGATTAGTGAATTTGAGCTTTATAGTCTAACAGCACTGATCACATATCGCCTGGAAAAAATAAGAACCGATCGTTCCAGCCACACAGACGACACCTGTAAGTGCCGATTTATTGGACAGAAACGCAGATGCAGGGTCAGTTTGAAGATGATTTTAGCCATGTGGCTTTAATCAGTTAACCTCACTTCTATGTGCATTATCCGCTGCCAGAAAACGAAACGATACAAGCTGTAGTTGTGCTGCTTGACAGCTTCTCTTGGCAAGTCTGACTTATTAGGCAGTGGTCTGTGGGTCTGCAGTGGCTGTTCTGAACAGAAGGGAGAGCAGAAAGGAGATGGAAGCGGGCTTCCCCTCAGGGTCTGTTGTTCCTCTGCCCACAGCTTACAGCCATGCCAAAGAAAAAATATCAGAAGAAATCTGGATTCCAGCAGGCTACCCCCCCGCCCAAACACAGACACTTATATTGGTCTATACTCTACAGTTGATTATATAAAATCTGTTGGCCTGAAAGATATTCAAACAAATGCACACACTTTGTAAGCACAAATATCTGATCACTCACTTCTGGGACAAAACAGCTGATTTAATTTTGTGTTTGCATATAAATTTCAGGGTTATTACACACAGTATGTCCAGACCCCTTTTATATACAAGTATCTGAATATATACATACTAGGTCAGTGTTTGATACTTCTGAATATTAGTCCAGTCTCGTCCCGTGCCTCCATGTTCACCACTGCTCTCTAGAGCAGGAGGAGCCCGTTTCCAGCTTAACACAAACACACCTTTTCAGAAGCATTCAACAAGGTTATGAGATGGAAAAACAAAGAGTTTTTGTCGATATTCATTTCAAGCTACACGAGTCATGTTTTTGTTTCCAAGTTGTTGACATAACTCCAGTCTGTGCATGTGCAAAAACCATTAAATATCATTATGACTGCCGCCTCATCATGTCATGAACAGAAATCCTTGTTCTACATATTTGTTTCTGTGCAGACATCAGTGTTAGCATCTCACTGGAAGAGAGTAGGAAGCTGCTAATAAAGTTCCTGCAGAAAACCTGCAGATAGCAGAACATGAAATCCACAAGGAGCCCCACCTTTAGCTCAAACTCCACACAGTAGTAGTGTGGGTAAATGAATGTAAAGCACTATATTTATGTTTCTTCTGTCTGGTGTAAATGTTTTTGAAGACAGACTGAGTCAAATAGTTCATTTGAAGGAATAGAGGGATCAGTTTTGATGTTTATTTACATTTTGCTAGATTTGAACAGCCTTTTCATCTCTGCAGATCTTTTACTTTACTATCAAAAGCAGCAGGAATGAGACAAACAGGTGTGACAGACGAGCAATGTGAAGTGTGTCTCTATATGCAGCTGCGAGGGAGACAGGGCCTTGATCATTTCGAGGTTTTTCTCAGGTGATTCTGTTCTGCAGGGTTTGTGAAGCGCTTTGGGGCCCAGAGCAGATGAAAGGTGCTATTTAAATGTAAGTGCCACTCATTCCTTCATTTCCCTTCATGATCCTATTGCTCCCATCTTTCTCCACAGCCTGTCACCTCCCGCTCCCTCCCAGACACCACACACACATTCGATCACCTCAGCTCTCCACCATTAAACTGCCACACACACACCACCATGAGCACACACACATACACACCTGTACCATTGTACACATTTTCCTTTATCCCTCCTCCTCCTCATCATTTTGTGTTTACTGGATGTCAAGGTGTGTGGTTGTGAGCGTACGCTTTCCTTTCAACTGTCTTCTGCTTCTGTGTGTGTGTATCGTGTCCTCCCTACCCCCCTCCTTTTCTCCCTCCCTCCCCTCTGTGTTGCATTAACCAGGTGCCCTTTTTGCATCTACTCCACCAATCGTCCAGCGGCCATGGAGTGCCACCTGAAGACGCACTGTAAGATGGAGTACCGCTGCCGAATCTGCCAGGGACTGTGGCCTGACCAGGCCTCGCTGGAGGCGCACATGCGGGGGCACCGCCTCGGCAACCACTACAAGTGTGAGCAGTGTGGCTACCTGTCCAAAACGGCCAACAAGCTCATCGAGCATGTGCGTGTGCACACGGGCGAGCGGCCCTTCCACTGCGACCGCTGCTCTTATAGCTGCAAGCGCAAGGACAACCTCAACCTGCACAAGAAGCTGAAGCACGCGCCGCGCCAGACTTTTGGCTGCCAAGAGTGCCCTTTCACAACCACACACCCTTTTGTCTTCAGCCGCCACCTCAAGAAACACCAGAGCGGAGGAATGGGGGGGCTGGATGGAGGATTAGAAGGAGGGGGAGGTGGAGAGGAAGAGGACGATGAGGAGGCAGGAGGAGAGGAGCTGCCACTAGAAGGAACATCACCAGGGCTTTCGTCTCTACAGAGGAGCCAGGAGAGCTTCCTGTTCAGCGGGGGAGGCAGCAGCGGTGGGAGTGGGAGTAACAGCCCCCTCATGAGTCTGACGGCATCTCAGGCACTCCAGTCCGTCGCCCTGTCGCTCACGCTGGGTAAGTCCCACCACCCAGACCCCGGCAGCCCTCTGCACCTCGGCACCAACGGCAGCGGCTCCACCAGAACCCGCGGGGGCGTGAGTAGCGCCAGCTCCTCCCTCTTCCCTCCCTCCTCCCGCCACACGTTGGAGCAGTACAGGAACTGCGACCCGGCCCACCTGATCCCCCTCACCACCCTGTTCACCCACAACAGCCGCCTCACATTCCACCCACACCTCCACCCCAGATGGCGACTTGCAACGTCTCCTCTCATCTTCTCCTCCAACCCGACGTCCCCCTCCTTCTCCTCGCCCTCACCCACCTCCCACAAACACTCCTTCCTGGCTTACCTAGGACTGATGGAGAGGGCCAAAACTGTCTGACCTCCCCCCCTTTTCTCCTCCCTCTCCTCCCCTATCCCCTCGGGACGGTGGTGTGAATGACTCGTGACCACTGCAGTGGGAGCAACGTCTTTTCCAATCAGACCAGCAGAATAAGCTGGACCAGACAAACATATTAAAAGAAAAAAGAAAAAAATGTTTATAAGAGAAAACCGCTGTACATGCTAAAATGCATTTATATCAAAAAGCTGCTTTTCTTATCAGTTCTATCGATTGAATTATTACTACTACAATACTACACTCTATTACCTTTTTTCTGTTTGTAAGCATCTGAATGACCTGGACCCAGTCGCTTTATCTTATGAAACTAACGTATCTCAGTTTTATAGATATTTTCTTCAGTTGTTTGACAAGATAAAATGTTGAAAAAGACAAAACAAACCTTGCAAATGCTATATTTTAGTGCATTTTTGTCCCTTGCTATTATGCATCGAAATAGCATGCCAGTTTCTGTGTTTCAGCTAGCTTTGACGTCATTAGGAAGCTGAATTTGAGATATCCTGAAGTGTTAGCGATGCAATGTGGACAGAACCAATGAAACGGATTGCTTTTCATCGGAAGGGCCACGTTTCCAGAGCGACGCCTCAGACCATGCACTTACTTATTTATCAACCTTGTACATAGTTTTATAGCCCTCATCCCCTCTCATCTTTTGGATTTAAGTTGGTTTTTTTGTTGTTTTCCTTTTCTTTTTTTTTATGATGGTAAAAGCGTGTTTGCGTTGCTGTTTACTGATCTCAGTTCTGTCTCAGACTCAAAGAGAAATCTAAAAGGTTTTTGTTGTAAGCTCAGACAATAAGCTGTGATGATGTAAATATAGTCGATCTGAACTATCATGCGAGCAAAGATCCATTTATTATCAAATAATCTAAAGATAAATGCAAAGTCTTGCAGATGCTTTTGCACTCACAGGTGAATAAGCAGTGAAATGTTACAAAACAGGGATCCCCAACCAACAAACCGGCTTCATGCTGACAGTGCTCTATCATCACTGGGTGGCAGGAACCCAGGATTCCATTTAGGATCATTAGGATTTCAAAACGGTGTATCAGTGGTTATACACAGTCTTTGTCTCTGTTGCTGTGATGGTATGTATACATTACCATCAAGTGAAGTATTAAAGTGTATAATATGTGTTTAGTGTTATCACTGCCTGGGAAAAAACACGTTATATCTGAAACCTGAACATCACTATGATGCCTCCTTTTGGTTCGTATTTAACATATCTTTAGTTCAAGGCAACAGTATCTTTGTTTTGTTTGTTGTTGTTTTTATTTAATAACCAAGAAATACATGCTATTGAACCAAACTATAATGTTCTATAACCGTTGTAGTGGTTGACTTCCTTTCACAGCCTGGATCAAATGTTACACTTTAGTTATTGTTGACGTCTATACTGTATGGACGTCCGTACCAGAACTTCAAATTTCAAGCAAAGAAAACATGAGCAAAACACAAGTAGTCTATAGCATACAGGTCTGTGTCCATGCCATTGGATTTCAAAGTAGTTACAGTGAGTGTTTGCATTGGAATGTCAAAAATTACTTTAAGATCTGGGAATATATGGAATTTTGAAATTGGAAAATGTGAAGAGACTCGGGCATGAGTGAAAACTGTTTTATTATTTAGAAACCAGTCAATTTGTGAAAGCATTTAAGTGACATTTTTCAGTAAATCAGGTAAAAATGTTTGTTTTTCTTCCTTTAAGAAAGGATGAGATGTGTTCAGTGTCATAACGGTACAGAGTGATGTGGGGTTTTTTCTTTCAGTAACAGACATGTTGCAGCCTAGCGGTTGGGGATCCCTGTTACATCTACCGTGTGACTCTTTGTCCATTATTCCTGAGACCAGGTTGATATCAGTGCAGCGTTATATGCAGAACTATGTTTCACGCTCCCATACGTAGAAGAGAACTAGGAGATAACCGTTTTGTGGAGGTGACCTGCTCTGGGTCAGCGAGCTGCCCAGTCAGTCGCCACAGGCCGATTCAATGGTGCTTTTTGGAGCTTTTTGTAATTTTTGTGTACAAAAGAAGAAAAAAAATCTGTTCCAAAATGACTTGAATGAATGTACTTTTGTTTATGTACATGTAAAGATGCGATACAGAAGTATGAACAGGGACATGGACGTTTGTGTGTTCGGAGGCCTTTCTGTGTCTTTTTTTTTTTTTTTTTTATATGTTTCACTTTTTTTTATTTTTTGCTGAGCCTTCTACATCATGAGACATTTTCTACTAACATTGAGAACCCGTTGTAAGACAAAGCTCCTGTAGGTGCAATGATGAAGCGAAGCCATGCATTTGTGCAGCGTTGTGTTCAGACACTGGCTTCTGTTAGGCTGGCAGACATGGTACTGCTTTTTTTTTTTTAAAGCCACCTCTTCCCCTTCTGTCAACTTTTTTTAATTGCACTTACTATTGTTACTCTTTAAGCCAAAAGCACTTAAACCTTTTTATTTTCCTTTTATTCGGAGTACAAACTTAGATCCACCAAGGTAATCGTAATGCGAGTGGGCAATTGTTGCTGGAGAATGACTTAATTTACACCCCCCTTTAGTTTCTGGTAATTTCTGATGGTGCAAAAAAGGTCTGCCTCTGTGAAATCGGAGAAAGTCAATGAACACAAATTGCAAGAATTAGACAGTAGAGGTCAAGCTCCCCTCCTGGGAACTAAAGGTCCCAGGCTAAATTGTTCTAGCCAATTTTGCACAGTGCTGCACTTTTTGATTATGAGAATATGTATTTATCCGTAAAATGCTGAAAAAGGACATTTGTTTTAGTGAGATCAGGCAGCGTAGTTCAAGTTTTCTTTTAGTTTTTTTATTTTATTTTAAAAAGGCTTTACTTGTTATTGATTGCGCTTGTGTTCCTAAGTGGTCTTCAAGCCAAAATCCCTTATTTTTTATTGTTATTTTAATTTTTTCTTATTTGTGTCGATTGTATTTTTGATGCATTGTCCTAAAATGAACTCATTATTTTTCCATGTGGACTGTTATCAGAAGAGTTAATTTGACAGAGATCCTGAATGGTTGAGACCAAATTGTGACTCGATACAGGATGTGATGTTAGGATTGAATCCGTCACGTCCTCCGCGATTCCCCACCCCCTCCTCATTAACTCGGCTGTTTGTTTAAACCTTTTTGATCCGTTAACGTCTAGCATGATGCCTCAGAGAAGAAAGGAGCATCCCCTCTAAACACACACACACTTTCTGTACTATCTTTGTTATCTTTTATACTCTAGTGCCACTTGGTGGAAGGAAACCACCTGAGACTTCTGAGAATGAGTCAAACTAATTGTCAGGGTCCAATAGTTCTAAACATAAAGAGATAAAAAGAAAAAAAAAAGGAATGTGTCTGCTCTTTTTTCAAACGTCTGCCTTTTTAATAACCACGAATGGCTGCACTTGTTTCTGTCCCCTTCAGTTTGAGTGTTTTAAAAAGGTAACAGGGCTCTTAATCTTTAGGAACCAGTATTCTGGAGCGCTTATCCTGTTTGTTTTTACCCAGTTGAATGCAGCACAATGACCTTTTCTTTGAGCTTGACTACCTTTTCTGCACTTCAGAGTATGCATGATATGTTTCTCTCTGGTCCTTCAGCACTTAATTGTGTTTCAGACTAACTCCCTCGGTTGCATTTAGTCGGCATCTCACTGCACTGTCTACAGTCGGTTAGCTTTAAGTTTGGCTGTATTTTATGATTAGAAAAAAAAGGCTCAACTATCTTAACTTTTGGCACTCGGTAAAGATTGGTATGTGCTGTACAAAGCTTTTTTTTATTACTCCATTGTTAAGGCTGTACAGGGTTGTGACGATAACTGGTAAATAGATCATTTGTACTTTATTTTTTTGTTTGTTTGTATTTGTTTTCCTTGTTTGGCATTATTTTTTTTGTTCAACTTGCCAGATCTAAATGTAACAGGATTTGAAAGTAAAGCTTACATAAGATATTATGTCAGTGTGTGTTTTACTCTGGTCATTGTTTCAGACGTTTTCTCACGACTCAAAACGCACAAACACATCAACACCCTCTTTTTTTTTAATGGTCATTTGTGACCTTTTTGAGTTTTAACTATATTTTTATTTTAAAAGTCCAGACAGTTTTATTTCTACATATATTCTAAAGGTTAACTGTGTCACCAACCATTAATATCTCCTCTGTTGTAGATCTTTGAACAACCTCAGTTAGGAGAAACTAAGATGGATTCAGACTGGATTGATAGGCTAACAGCTAGTTTGAGCAGATTGCTGCCGTCTTAAATTTAAAATGCCAACGGTTCATAGCTGTTCATGCAAACTTTATTATGTAAACACTTTCATTGCTGTTAATGCCATATTATATGGTTATTTACATAAAATGCTATGGTTAGCAGGCTAGTAGCAGCTAGCTGTAGCCTTTCTCGTTAACATTATTTGCCTGAAAGCCTGTAATGTGAAAGGGATGCACTTAATTGTTTCGATGAAGTACTCATGCGAGCTACTAGGCGTTGATGCTTGGTGCTCATGC
This sequence comes from Callopanchax toddi, assembly GCA_006937965.1. Lineage (NCBI taxonomy): Eukaryota > Metazoa > Chordata > Actinopteri > Cyprinodontiformes > Nothobranchiidae > Callopanchax > Callopanchax toddi. Next base: position 900,246 of record SSNR01000248.1, on the reverse strand, counting down.
CATGTATAAAACATCACCACCCCCCCACAACTGGGCCTGAAACTTAAATTGAGCAGCTCAGACTTTAATGATGAGCTGCGTGATTAATACCGCGCTAACGTTCAATGGCCAAGTGGATTTAGTGAGAGAAGTACAGCTTGAGTATTCCTGCTATAGGCGGTAGATGTAACACTGGTACACAAAACTGTTTGACTTTAAAGTTGCTTAAAAACTCAAGTTGTCCCCACTGTGACTAGCCATTAGCTTGTCAATCCAGTCAGAACTAATCCCTTGTTTTTCCACACGGCTCAATCAGAGAGCTATCTACAACTAGGAAGATGATTTTTCATTGTCTTTCTTACAGAAACCCACTTTAACATTCTGCTACGTTGACAGCCATTAGCTGTTTTCTACACCTCGTATTTTAGTGGTGTGTAAAAGTGGGTTCACATGCTACATACCAAAAACTGAGATTAGACTGATGTAAAAAAAAAATAGCACACAGGGTACAAATCAACACAAACACCGAAACTTCTAAAATGAACACTACTGAGCTATAAAGCCTCCTGGTGATCCTCTGATCAATATTATCCAGACTAAACTGGTCGGTTTTTGCTAACAAGGCTTCTGATAATCCAGTTGAGCCTTTTCAGTCCCAGCCCCCTCCTCCACCCCCTGTGTTTAGTTTTCCCACAGAAGACGGTTTCAATATTTCAAATTAACCAGCAGTGTCCACATGTGCTCACAAACATTTCAGGTAAAATAAAAAATATTGTGCCACCTTAAGTCTTTGAGAGGACCTGGACAAGTCTTTAGAAGAACAAAAATGTTTGTGTGTGTGACCAAAATCAAGCTCTATAGTGTTGCTCTCATTTAGCTTTGTACAGGTCATTTGTTGGGGAGATGTTCCTGAAATGGGCTTTAAATAGACCCTGAGGCTCCAGTCATCATGCAGATGAGTGCATGTGCTTTTACTCCAACTCAAAGGTAATTACATGAGAGAAGAGGCCATCAAACACAGCTATATCCTCACATGGACTCAGAGCAGGAAGTAAACTCACAATATTTCAATCTAAAGCTGAATTAGAGATTCTTTAGTTTTGCAATTTTATTTAAATATAAACGATGAGATAATGATTTAATTGTCCTCTAAACAGATCAGTCTGGATCCCAGTTTAATTTAGAGCTCTCAAAAATCTGACTGATAGAGAAAGCTGAAACATTGTAGTACATATATGATGGTGATGTGTGCATCTCTTCTTTACCTCGGTTAGAGGTCAGAGTTGAAATCGCCTTGAGTCTGGATTCATTATTTGTTTACTTGCAAATTTTTTGTCTGATCAACCTCAAATTCAAAGCAAAGGAGCCGCATAAAACACTAAATACATCAGGATTAATCATTCAATAAAACTCGTCACTTCGATGACAAATAACCAACACAGCAGACATGTTGGCAATTCACTGGAACTACATTCCCACTCCTAATGTGTTCGGTCTGCAAGCTCTCCATTCTGTTATTACTCCATGCTAACATTAGCATGCTGACTAGTTGACATTTTTGGGCCAATTGCACAAGTATTGTAAGTCTAAATTTCCAAGTTTCACGAGAGAAACTTCAACCAGAAAGCTCACTGAAGTTTAAATTCCAGCTTGGTATGAAGGTATGTCCCAGCCTCAAAATCCAACATGGCTGCCTTGCTCATAAAACGTGGTACTGATGGTAATTCTTCAATTTTATCAGTTTGTATTTTCATTAAATCAGTCACTGAAATATGACACTGATGCTAATAGTTAGCCTGGTTTCTGAGCACAGCAAGTCAACAATCCCAGTAGATGTCCCAAGTTGTTGAGTGTAATGACTTTCAATGTAAACGGAATGAATCCGGGTGTCTGCAGCACTCAACACACTCAACATTGGCATAATGCCGAACCCTTTCTTCCTTTTAATAAGACTAACATGTTGCATTTAACAGCAACAGCCTCCAAATCTAAATTCTTCCAAAGACACTTTAAGGTTTTCAACAAGTTGACTATATAATTTGATGAACTCCACATTTTGCACCGCAGCCTAAACCCAAGGTTCCTCCTCAGTGATGCTGTTAGGGGGGAATAAAAGGAGCAAAAATACCAGTAGTTTGTTTTAGGTCAGCAACAGAGCAGATATCTTCCATAGAAACAAGATATGAAAAAAGCAGCGATCATCTCCTCTGATGGATGTGGCGTACTCTAATTTATAACAGTAGCATGCCATTATAATAATAAGGAATCGGATCTGTCATGGTGTCTAGCTGGTGTTTTTATTAGACCGATGGGAGGTCTCTCTGCCTCTCCTCTCTGTGTTGTAGTAATGAAAGTTACAGCACGTTCTCGGCCAGCCAAAGGTTGGCCCTGCCTAATGAAAACAGATGAAGCAGAGATAAAGTGTTTGCCGACATTAAGGGACTCATTTATCACCGTTAGGCCCCGAGCTATAGAACACCTTGGTCTGGAGCTCTCCTTTAACAGGCCCTGCCTCTCAGCGCCCCAGTGGCTCGCTGCAGCCTTCCAGACACATGCACCTCTCTTTCCTCTGTCACCCATCACATGTTTTCTATCATATTTAGCTGGATGCTGTATCGTTCACACCTTTTAGACAGCGTGAGGTTAAAACCATTGGAAAGGAAAGGAGTTCTAGAGAAACCCTTATCGGATCTGAAGGATTTGGTTTAGTCCTCACGGGACCTCCCATCAACGCGCCCTCAACGTTGACCCAAGTGGGTTCAACAGCCATCGGAAGCCGAATCTCTCCTGTTGTGGGGAGATGTTCTCATCTAGCTGCTCATCTTGCCTGTGCATTAATGAATCTTTTCGGCTGTGTTTAAAGCTGCTTAATTAAGTTCAAAGCAGCGCTCGGGGCACCGTGCGCCTGCTCAGCCGACCTCCCTACGAGTGGAAGTGTTGATTGGGAAGTAAAGAGACATCGAGGCGCTGCAGGGGATGGCTATTGATTGAAAGGATAGAAAAAGCTCATTTGGATTTTTTGGGGGTTTGATATATCACACTGTAAACCGTCATATGCTGAATAACAATAACCCCTCCCTTCCCCCTCCGGTTGCTGACAGTTTGCTGAAATTGCCAGCTAAGTGAGAAATTTCTGCGATGAGACCAAATGCCTGAGTTTTCCCTCATCCCAATAACAGCCCTTCACCCCAGGCCGAGCTGTCTGCACAGTGTCGACCTTTCGACACATCCTCGCGAAACTTGGCCGCTGTCGATCAATAGCGTGTTAGCTTTTTTGTTTGTAGGTTCAGTCTGCCTTGGCTTTATTACAGCTGCTGAGAAGTCATGGGGGAGCCATGCAATGCTTTGAGAGAGTGGAGCTCCCTCTTGTTTGCCAAAAGTGTAATCCCGCCGTGACCTGCTGCAACCCTGCCCTGAGAGGAAAGCTGCTTAGACAGAAGTGTGTGTCTGTGGAGGCTCCCAGCTGCCTCTCTGTCTCTTTTTCCTTTACCACATCGTGTACCTCATTCTTAGTTTTTGCCCGTACATATCTTCTCATCCTATTGTCCTGTGTTTTCTTTTCGTTTGTCTCTAAACTCCATCCATCCCTCACATCCAACTTGCCCACCCCCATTCATCCGCCGTCAAGGTTTCAAGCCTGCGAAGGTGCCAAGGCTTTGCTAAGTGGAGACAGATCCTGCTTTTTCTCTCTCTCTCTCTCTTTCTAACAGAGAAAATAAACACTCAAAAGTCTTGCCATAGATAACCTTCAGTGCAGTCTGCAGAGCAGGACCGCTGGTGCGCAGGAAAGAGAAAATGAAGGAGGGAAAATGACCTCTGGAATCGATTTGGTTTGGGTTGAAGTCAGGGCTAAAACTGCATGCAGAGAGGCTCCGCTGAGGCAGCGTGTTGATTTGTAAATCTATTCAATTTTGGACAAGAATTAGACACGGAGAGAAGTGGAAGATATGAAATTTTATGTTTATTTAATTCCTAATAGACTGTGGAAGTTAGCGAAGTTTAGCCAAGCCATCAGGAGCACACGTCCGTTCGTAGTGCAGGGAGATGTTCAAGACGATCCACGCCTGGTGCACACCTCGGAGATTTGAATGCTCATAGTGTGTCGCTTAAAAACTAAATGTGTGTGTTTGGTGCCCATCCCAGGAGGGCATAGCATCAATGCCCGCCCGCTCCCCCGCTGTGCACTCTCCCCCAATCTCTAGGGTGAGACGTCACCCGGCAGGAGGTCAGCAGCAGTCTGATTCAGGAAGCACTGTGGGGGGTGTTTGTGGTGGAGGAAGGGGGGGTAAGGATTTACCCACAAGTCTCTGGGTACGACCTGAAGCAGCAGGGGAGACAGATCCTACCCCCCCCCCCCCCCCC
>SSNR01000248.1:852332-882589 GCA_006937965.1 Callopanchax toddi | reverse complement strand
TCGCTGCAGCTCTCCAACCCCATTAGTTCACTCTATCGTTTTGTGGCCGTCTTGAAAGTGAGTCCAAGCCTGGAGGAAATGCTTCACACACACTCATCTGTCACTACAGAGGGACAGCAAGGGTAGCTAGCCAAGTTGGAGCAACTGGGTGGGCAAAAGAGCAGGAGTTGTAGGGCAAGCTGTTGTTGCATATAATCAAAACCCCTGAAATGTTTATCTATTTTAACATTTACTGACTGGACTGAATACATTCATAATTCACTTCTTCTGTGTCAAAACAAACATTTCCACTATCGTTTGGGGCTCTTTGATTTTGATCTGCAGTCAAAATTTTAGAAATCTCAATAATCATCCTTCACTAGATCAACATCTCACTGGGTTGTGACTGTTAGTGTATATTTGGAGACACCAAATGTCAAAAAAATATTCAAATTTTCTGCTGAACTGCAACAAATTTTATATCTGGCCAGGTCACATGGGGTATAAGACGTAATGGTAAACAAATTGTGACAGTAGTGACATTGATGCAACAATTAGCACAACTGTCACGCAAATTTTCTTGTTGCTCGTCTAATTGTGCCTAAGTCTGTTCACAATCCCCCCTCATTTTACCCACAATTCAGTTGCCAAACCCTCCCTGCAAAAATGTCTGACATTTCTCACAGAAACTAAACTGAGAAGAGTTGGAGACGACGTCCAGATGCTCACAACAATTCTGAGACTATTTTGAGAAAGAAAATTGAATACTTTTTTGGGGGGAACATGTTTAAAAGTCAAGCAACATGAAAACAAGACTTTGCGACTCAAGTGAGGACATGTTTCGAGACATTTTGAAAACCAGATGCCGTTCACATTTTGCAGTCACAGCTCAGGTAGACACTAGCTTAAAGCAAGTGTCACCACTTTTGTCATTCATGTTTTTTTTAGCTCTCAGCTCCAGATATGAACACTTACATTTTTTCCCCTCTAGAATGAACATCGTAGATACCTGAAACAGAATGCTTAATGGAAGAAACTTGCAGTTCAGAATCATAGGTTGAATTTATATTCTTATTCCAGATGGTCGTTCTAGATAGGAAGAATGTTGTAGATGTCTGGAAGTGAAAGCTCAACAAAACCATAAATAATAAACATGAATCTGGATATATAAAATGTTCATTTAGAGTAGAAAAAACTGAATTTGGATTAATGTTATATGATAAATGGGCATATGTGTAGGTGGATGGTGGGGTGGGTAAGTGTGGTGTTGTGTAGTGTGTGAGGAGCAGTGGATCTCTGTGGATCAGTACCATGACCGACTTGTCACACTACAGCTCCAGAATCAGGCCAGGTAGCAGCGCCACTCTGACATTTTCCTCTGCGTCGGGCCTCCCTTCACTCACAGCAACTAATCACTGATACAACCAACATGAAGACAAACACAGATGTGTTTCCAGGCTTTGACATTTTTCAGCGCTCACACCAGACTTTGAGGCTTTGTTGGGGAAAAGCTGAGTTTCTGAAATGAAAGCAGCATGAGGGCACCGTTTAGATTTGTCCTGCAGCGGGGAAGCAGTTCTGACTTCAGTCTGCTGACACAAAGAAATCCTGTCAATCTAAGCCTGTGTGTTAAACAGAAAAAAGAAACCTCATCAAAGAGCCGGTCTCTGTCCTGTGCTTACATTCAAGAGATCCAGTAAAATGCTAAACACATGTGCTCAGGCGCTGTGTTTAGGCTAAAATGGCCAAACGCGAGGCAGCGGCATTTGATTTAATCTCCCTTAGTGAAACCGCATGGTGTTGTTTACACTGAAGATAAGTGTGTGTGTATATGTATATGCCTGTGAATGTGTGTGGAGCAGAGCTGCAGGACTCGCTGTTCCCTTTTGTAAAGCCACAGTGTGTGTGTGTGTGTGTGTGTGTGTGTGTGTGTGTGTGTGTCAGCATGATGGAGGAGAAGGGAGTTACTCAGACCTAATGAATCCATCTGCATTCAGGGGACACTCTTCCTCTCGTATGCAGACGGGAGCAAACGAGCAGCGACCTGGGAGCCCGTCCAGCGACTGGGGAGGTGGCTCAGACTTAATATTTCCAAAGCAGACTGGCCAAGGACACGCACGGATAAGTACTGGATTCACCTGATATTCTACCATTAAAATCTGAATCATTCTCAGAGAAGGAGGTGAGCTTATGAGCTGTACAGTCTAACCTCCTCATCTCTACTGTACAGTGTTGTTTTGTTTTAAAGTAAGGATGGAGAGCAGCTGAGGAGGAGGATTTGGTAACGGAGATGGGACTACAGTACAGCCTGTGCTCCAGGAGAGTGGCAGCTGCTGATGTCCTCACCCCTGGGTGACCTGGCACCCTGTGCAACCTCGATGAAGAATGAATGGAGGGCAGGAGGCGGGGGCGTTAAGAAGAGGGAGGGCGGATGGTGCTGTGTGCCCTGTCATTAGGGTAATGAAGTCAACGCTGAGTGGGGTTTGGGAGACCTCTAGTGGTTGGAAGATAAATATCCAGAGAATTCATTCATCACACTGTGAACCACAGGTGCAGGATTAAGAGTCTTTAAAAACAATTTTATTATCCTTATACTACAAAAATATGTGATAAAATCCTGAATCAAAGTGAGTTTTATGCTCTATTATTAGAGAAAACTAAATCAGTTCCTCATGATTTGGTTTCTTTACCACTGGTTAAAGAAAACTACAGTAACTGCTGAACTGTATATATATATATTAGTTTGACACAGAGGCTAAAATTCTGTATTGATTATGCAAATATGCAATTAAACATTTAATCTATTTTGATGATTGATATATAGTCTATAATGTTTTTGCCTGTGTCTGTTCGTTAGCAAAATATCTCCTGCACCACTAAACAGACTGTATGTAAACTCTCAGAAAGTAATTAATGGAAGCACATCTAGTGATAAAGCTCTGGAGTCAAGCCGATGGCTGGTGACCAACTAACCCCAAAAAGCATAAAAAAGGCTCTAAAGCAGCGATTTTACCAGATAATGAGCTACAACATCATGCTGTAAAGGCTCAGGGTCAAACATAATACCAACTCAGAGCAGATCACACAAGATCCTGGGATTTTATGTGAAACTTTTTGTCACATTATTTTCAAAATTTGACCAAAACTATAACTCAATGTAGAATTCTTTGTTTAAAACATGAAAAGTGACAGGCGATATGTATTCCTTTAAGGAAGGCTGGGCCTTTACTTGCTTTTATTCTCTTTATATGACAAAAAAAGTCATGAACTCAAGTATTTTTGTCATTATTATCCGTATTATTATAAAGGAAATCTGTTGACGTTCAAACAATGGATCAGGAAATGACAAAACAAATTTACATCCGCTTCTGATTCACTTTCCTTAAACTCTGTGTAGCGCCGGCAAAGGCGTTACTATCTCTGAATTCTGACCTCTGGATCATCAATACAATAACTCATCTTTTTTCCCAATAACTTGGATTAAAATGACTCTTTTATTATGTTGTAACCTGAATCAACATTCCTTCCAGGACCGGTCGTGTCGAAAGACTCAGAAGACTTTCTTTAGTTAATAATTAAACTCAAAGACTCTTTGATGTCTCGTTCTAAAAAGACACTACCTTTAATCCACTGTCCAGAAATGTCTTAATATGATTAATTCATTTTCTTCCAGTATTAATGAATGTTGATGTTGCATCAGTATTATTTTATGTTCCTACTTTTGCTAAAAGGTTAAAGCATATTAATAATCCATCTAAGTTGCCTGGGCTTCCTTAATGACGAGAACCACGTGACTTGGTAACTCCTTCCCATTGGGCCACGCGTCCAAAAAGTTCCACTGTCAGACTTCCTGCCTGGAAGCTAACGAGTTCTCGTTTCAACCTACAACGAGAGGACAAGCCCTCCGTTTTCTCCGCTACACGGTGGGCCTTGATGCCGACTGCACGTTTTGGGTATTAGCCCCAAACAGTCGAGGACATTTCTCCGGCTAAGAAGCCAGACACCATCCGTCTGCTTCTGTTCACCTGCCATGGGGAAGAACATGCTAGCCTCTCCCACCAGCCAATCATGGAGCCGCTGACCGACTCATTGAGACGCTTCCGTGCCTTGGAACGGCCTCCCGGCCCCGGGGATAATCCGAGGCTCGTCCGACCAACGATCACACAGACGAGCCTCCACCTCTCACGCCGAGGCGATCTTGGAGCGGTCTCAGCAGGTACCAACTCCGATCTGGTAAAACCGAGGCTCTTGATAAATAACACTCCTGTCAACTTAGTCTCCGCTCCCCTCATAACTAGCTCAGACTCCCTAGAGATATTTAATATCTCACGGGCTCTCGTCATTAACTCTCAGCTTAATAACATCAGAAGAATCTCTTAAGATGCACCATCTACCTCATATCTGTCTGTTCGTTCAATCTGTTTCTTTAATAAAATAACTGTAGTCTAAGTCTGCTTCTGGGTTATAACTTCCAAATATAACGTACGTAGGTCTTCCCTTTGAATCTAAAGAACCTAGAAATCCTGCATAACAATTAGGTTAGTGAAGGTAGCTTGCATTGCGGGCATAAAACCGACAGAAACTAAGCTAATAACCTTGCAGAAGTGTGTCCGTATTATAACAATAAAAACAGGTTATATTACGCTACATCTGATTCAATGTTTCACAAAGTTTTACTTTGATTTTAAGAAGGCAGGAAAAACGGATTCAAAAATATTTTAATTATATTTCTGACACTGTGCAAAACTGTTCCCTTAATTATGCAGCTGTTTAACTTTCAAAGATTCCTCTATTTTAATGGTGGATAAGTCATTGTTTTTTTTTTAAGACTGACTTTTTTTTTTTTATAGCTTAAAACCTTAAAACAACCAAGTTAAAACAAATCATGTTTCCATTCAATGAAAAGAATAACTGTCATAATAGAATAATGAAAGTCTTAGTTTTCTGTTTGTTTGTTTCAGGTAAGATTTTCACTGACTCATACTGACCAAAGCAGCATGTTTATAGAAGTAAAGCAGCTTTTACTCAAGTCATTGATGTCTTCAGCTGTTTGTCGAAGCTCAGGATTTCAGTGAGTAAGGAGTTCATTCTGAAAATATTAAAGCTGTTTTTTTCTCTTTTATTGCCTGAATTACAAGCAGCTGACTCATTCAGCGGAAACCTAACGGTGACATTTCTGACTCTAGAGAGAAGAAAATAAATGCCATTAACTTTTTGACAAATCTCAGGACTAAAACTCGTAGAGGTTACATTAATCACTCCCCTCGTTTTAAATATCATGAGAAAAAACAAGAGGAAAGCTCAGACAACTCCACAGATAAATCAGAGGTTACTCAGCGATCCGTTTTATTATTCACATCACTCGTTAGCGCACGCAGGTATAATCAGGTTAAAAACATCTAAAAAAAGGCTTGTTGCTTTATTGAGGGAAACACATGAGATGAACATATTAAATCACATTACTCAAAGCCAATAAATAGTATGCAATGTGGTAAAATCTGTAAAAATAATTTGTCTGTTGTATTTTTGTCACTGTTTTGTGATACTAGATCCAGGATAAACAAATCAAAGCAATCAAATTAATGACCCTGTGTATGAATGGTAAAAAATACACTTCAAATGTAACAAAACCTTTTAAAATCCTATCTGAACAGTTTTATTAACGTAGTCTGTAGTGATGTAGAGAAGATCACAAATGAAATGCTTCCTTTTGCCAGCTGAGGATGACCTCCCACACCCATAAATGAGACGTGACTCAGTTCAAAAGTTCATCAGAAAGCAACGTTTCTGCAGAGACGTGTATCTCAGGGTTTTCAAATTAAAAGAAAAAATTGTTTATTTATGTGCAAATCACAAAATAAGAATTATAACAGATGTCCTCACCGCACCGAGGAACTGATCCTTCTCCAAAAGTGAAGTTCCAGTCATCATCACTATGATGATGATGAAGATGCTGAGAAGGCTCTGAGCAGCAGGTCAGCAGCCAGTCCTGGAGAGATGACTCCTCTAGTGACGCGCTCCTCAAGGTGGGGCAGAGCCTCCCTGATGCTCGGGTGATTCTGGAAATGACGCAGGACGTTCTCCTGGATCAAACTCCACATCCAGACCTTCTGCTGGGCCCTCCGACGGCCCTGCAGCTCCCCCCTGGTCAACATGGCATCCCTGAATGACTCCATCTTGGCCCAGATCTCTGGGATGCCCTCTGAGGTGTGTGAGGAGGCTCGCACCACCTGGGGATGGAGTTTGTGTGAATTTAGCTTTCCAAAAAAAATGTTTAAACACCATTTATCTTTTTTCAGTTTTGCTTTTTTTAAATATCAAAATGTCAACATAAACATTATTTTCTGTTCAAAATAGAAGAATATTATGGAAATAATTACTTAATGTAAAACTCTATTTTCCACAATTGCTAATATTTTAAATAATGACTCCAATTCTTCCCAGAAAACCCCGTCTGACACTCTTTGTGAGGAGTTTGCAGCCCACTTCAGGGGGAAGGTAGACACCATCAGATGTAACATTTTATCCTCCCAATGTAACATGGTTTTAGAAACATCTGAAAATGTGTGTCTACCTGAGGAAACACTGGACAGTTTTGTCCTGGTTGAAGCTGTTATCCTTGATAAAGTTTTCTCCTCAGTGAGGCCGACCACATGTGTTCTGGACCCGATTCCCACAAGGTTTTTTAAACAATTCTATGATTATTTTAAAAATGAGATTTTAACTCTGATGAATTGCTCCCTTCAGACAGCGGTCTTTCCTGCTGCTTTTAAACGGGCAGTGGTGAGACCTCTGTTGAAGAAGAGCAATTTAGATTTTAATGATTTAAACAACTTCCGACCGGTGTCCAACTTGCCATTTTTAAGCAAAATTTTAGAAAAGCTTGTGTTGAACCAACTCAATGATTTTATTAACACTAATAATGTCCTAGAGAAATTTCAGTCTGGTTTTAGAGTGAACCACAGCACCGAGACGGCCCTTCTGAAGATTTTAAATGATTTTAGAGTAAATTCTGATGCTCGGAGAGCGACAGTGTTGGTTCTGCTGGATCTAAGCGCTGCCTTCGATACCGTAGACCACACTGTTCTTTTAACCCGTCTAAAACAGATCGGCATCTCCTGTGCTGTTCATCGATGGTTCACTTCCTATCTCACAGACAGGACTTTTATGGTGAGCATGGACACCTGTTTCTCCAGGGTCCATAGCATCACATGTGGTGTGCCCCAGGGTTCCATGCCCAGCGCTTTTTAACCTTCATATGCTCCCTCTGGGCAGCGTCATCAGGAGACACGGGGTGAATTTCCACAGTTATGCTGACGACACACAGTTGTACATCTCCGTGTCTCCTGATGACACACAGCCAATGGATGCACTTTTTAACTGTATTTTAGACATTAAATCCTGGATGGCAGAAAACTTTCTCCAGCTCAACCAGGGAGAAACTGAAGTTTTAGTCATTGGTCCTGAGGCCCAGAGAGAGAAACTTTTACCCAAATTACAATCACTGTCTTTTAATCCTTCCTCAAAAGTTAAGAATCTGGGCGTGACCTTTGACTCTGAGCTGACTTTTATCCCTCACATTAAAAACGTCACCAAAATAGGTTTTTATCATCTCAAAAACATCGCCAGAGTCCGCCCCATTCTCTCTCGGGCCAATACGGAGACGCTGATGCTTTTATCACCAGTAGAATTGATTACTGCAATGCCCTGCTTTCTGGTCTTTCCTAGAAGAGTACTTCAGGTCTACAACTTTTACAAAACTCAGCAGCCCGTGTCCTGACGAAGACCAGGTAGCGGGAGCACATCACTCCGGTTTTAAAATCACTGCATTGGCTCCCCGTATGATTTAGGATCGATTTTAAGATACTGTTAATGGTTTTTAAGTGTCTTAATGGTCTTGGCCCTTCTTATCTTTCTGAACTGCTTTTTCCATATGAACCCTCGCAGTCACTGCGCTCCTCTGGCAGCCGTCTCCTAGTCATCCCTAAAGTCAGGACACACACCCACGGCGAAGCTTCTTTTAGTTATTACGGCCCTCGCCTCTGGAACGGGCTGCCAGAGGACCTCAGGACCGCAGAGAACGTTCAGGTTTTTAAGAATAGACTCAAGACCCACCTTTTTAGATTAGCTTTTAACTGATTATTATTTATTTAGCTTTTTATTCACATTTTATTGGTCATTTTACTATTCCTATAAGTTCTCGTTATTTTATATGCTACGCATTTTAATCCTCCAGTGTTTCCTCTGTGGAGCCCTCTGCCTTGGGACCGGTGGTCGGCGGTGGCGGCTCGGGCGCTCCCCGGTAGGGCCCGGGCAGTGGCGGGGGTTGCCACCCTCCATCCCCAGGTGCCCTTGGTTGGTGTGTTGGCTGCTGACCTGGTTCTACAGCTGACGAGGCAGAGGGCCCACTAGATGGAGTGTTTCTCATTACTGGAGCCATCTGAGCTCAACATAGTGTTTAATGTGGTTTTATGTGTATGTGTGGGTGTATGTGTGCCTGGGAATGGGTTGTGGACTGGGAGAGGAGAGTTCTATGTGTGGGAAAGGGAGGGAATGTGGGTTGTATGGGTCATTTTAATCTGTCAAGCACTTTGTGTTGCTCGCTGGGGCATGAAAGGTGCAATAGAAATAAAGTTTGATTTGATTTGATTTGAAGACATGCTTTAAAAATGTTTTTTTTTTTTTTTTTTTTTTTTTGCAACACAGCTCCATATAGCCAGAAGCTGAAGGAATAACTCTGTATTTATTCAGACAGGAAGAGATGTCTCTCTTGCATTTTGTAATAAACAAGTGGTTAAATGTCACTTTAGTGATTTTAGATTTAATTGGTGAATAAATGAAGGCAGTCAGGGTAACATCCAGCTTTAAAATAGGCAAAGAGCTTAAACTGTTTCAGACTGACTTTAGTCAAACGGAGATGTTTATTTAGATTTATACTTCAAATCTGTCTCTTTAAAAGTGACATTTTTCTTATCAAGCTTTTGCACAAAGCAAAGGAAGATGGAGGACAAGAAAAGATGAAAATGCTCTACAGGTTTTCATTAGGAGTTAATTTAACAGCTGAAGCTGAATAAAGTCAACCTTGGAAAACATGGTATGTGTGTGAATAGGAGTCTTTTATGAAACCACAAAATTCTATCATTAATTTCACATGAACTAAATTATAGGCTGACGTGAAAACAAGTTGCATAACTTCTTCAGATTTAAAAACAAACAAAAACCTCACTACTCCTGGGACTTTAGTCAAACAGATAAGTTGGGTTTTCCAGATACATAAATATCTAAGATATCTCCCCCTACTCCAGCAGGGCTCAGGGGAATGGTGCCTTTGATGCTCACAGCATTTAAAGAATTTATTTTAGGTTTCTCTCGTTCTGTCTGCTCAACCAGCTTTCTCTCAGCATCCTGGATGAAGCCTCTATTACGAGATTTATCATTTAACCAGAAACATGGCAGGTTTTCTCTATTTAAAGACATTCTGAACATCTTCTTGTTTAAGTTTGTATTTCTTAGTTTGCTCTTCATCTCTATTTTACGTTTTAAAGGTTTTGAAGGCTGATACTGAATTCCAGCTCTGACCTGCCGAACAGATTTTGGCAGATTCTTGATTTATCTGAAAGGACTAACAGAATATAACTCTTTAAAACATGTTTTCATAAAATTTCTGGTTAACTTGAAATTACTTTCCTGGAAGTGAAAACTCCTAAATGGAAGATCTGTTGATGCCAGCATGATTTAGCTCTAAGGGTTGGTGAGTTTAGGGGGAAAAACACAGATTTATTTTATTATTTTATACAGACAAAAAAACAAATCAGACTTTTGAGTTTCACATTGGCTGATCACCAATCAAGTCAATCATGTTGAGTACAGGCTGATTTTTGGAGCATCTCTAGTTTTGTGTCATTCAGTGTTTTTATACTTTTATTTCACACCAAAAGTTACAAGTTTCACAAATTTTAATTTATGCAATTTCAAATTTCTACTTTGTGAAGATAACTTAAGGGTTACGACCCCCCCCCCCATAAAAAATAAATACATTTATATTTCATTTAGTATAATAATAAAGAAAACCTTTTCTTACTTTCCTGGATTGGTTTCTTCTCTAAGTAATATAATATTGGAGTAAAATCTGCTACTACCATATCTGTGACATTAAAAGGATGAAACAGCATCTCCGTATTGAGAGAGATGGAGCGGAGGGTGGGGTGTTTCCTGGCAGCTCACCCAGTGGGCAGATTTTCCTCTGGGCTGAGAAATCAAAGGGACAAGGCCAGACAGAGGTTGAGATGGGACAAGCAGGGTTGAGACGCTGCGTCAGAGCAACCACGATACTGACAGCGTCACCAACAGCCCTTCTCTATGTCCTCCGGATGCTCAATTCTCATGTTAAATCTGCAGCATTGTCTCTCACACCTATCAGTTGTATTGTTCGTGTCTTTAAATGTCTGGGTTCTTATGTTTTAGTCATGAAGCCACACACACCTTAGGGTTCCAGGACTTGGAGTTTCTCCTGAGCAGCTTGAGGGCGCTGGTGTATTCAGCCTGGATCCTCCTGGCCGGCACCACCAAATCTCCATCGGACTTCGTCACCACCACCAAGTCGGCCCTCTCAATGATGCCCCTCTTGATGCCCTGAAGAGATATTTTGGAACTGGATCAGGAGGTCATTAACTACTAAAAAAAACCTGACATCTACAGTACATGCTGAATCTCCTGAGAGCTCAGTGCACAGGCTGATGGAAAGATGGAAGTGTGTTTTTCAGGCTGCCAGTTTGTTGTCTGTGTGGTTTTAAAAACTTTGAAGTTATTCTGAACATGAACAGAGTTGTCAAACCAACTTAAATTGTTCTTTTTCTTTGCAACAACTTTAGACGTCATGTGATTATGTGCTCAAATACGTAATGGAGAATTAAACTCAATACAGGATGATCTGTGACCAAATTAAAGTTCGATAAGATGCTTATCAGCATAAATCAAACACTAAAGGAAGCACCACTCTGACTAATACACTGGCTTTGAATCTGTCGTTAGTTATGAGTAGAAAGTTTCAGTGACACCTCAGAGCGAGAAAAACATCTGATACTGGAATAGATGGTAATTAAGACGACTTGTCCTTGGTGAAAACAAAACATGAATAAAAGAGTTCTCAGATTTCTGTTGCTCTCCGCTCCAGCTGTAAGGCTTGTATTTTTAACCAAAAGTAAGAATATTACAGTCACCATCAGTCAACACTTCCTCCATAAGCTACAGTTAAAAACGGAGTATTTAATAAAAACATTATGTCAAACCACGATGGGATTACACTGTGATGTTGTAGAAAGTTTGGTCAGTGCTGTTGGAAATTCTTCAATCATTTTTAATTAATTCATTGCTGCACTTCCAAAGCAAAAACACACAACAGCTATAATTAAAACGGATGCCGCCTCACCTCAGTGTCTCACATGAATCACAATAATATGAATCATAATGAGCCGGGCTGATTAAGTCATTAATTAAGCTAATTATTAAACTGATTAGCATACAGGTTTTGTCAGCATGTTCATCTTTACAAAAAAAAAAAACCCTGAAAATGATGCTGCATTAATGCCACCATTGTATAATTTATGACTGAATCTGCAATAAATGTATGTCTTTGTGCTTATTTAAGTTAATTTTTGTAAGAAAATGTTAAACTTTTTGTCTTTTTTTTTTCTACATAAACTTTTGGAAATATTTGTAACCAAACTTTATGAATTCTACACCTTCATATTCCTGTTTTCACAAACCCACAGCCAAAGTGTTTAAAAAGTAACAGAAACCAGAGCAGCAGAAGACTGTATCTTAAAGCTACAAATGTCAGCTTTTTAACTTGCTTTAAAACAAATGTTTAAACTAAACCTGCAGATATTCAATGCAGCCGTTTCCATTCACTGACCTGGAGTTCATCGCCACCTGCTGGTGGAATCAGAAGCACAAACATGTCAACCATGTCAGCCACTGCGAACTCTGACTGGCCAACGCCTGAAAAACACATGAAATATTTTAATTATCACTCCTGATCTGCAGGGTGGTATGAAATGTTCAGAAAAAACAAACAAACCCAGCACAAACCCAGCACAACCCCCCCCCCCATCTACAGCTAAATCCACATTAGAATAAACCGCATATCGGAGTATTGTGTCCCTACATATAAAACTGATTCTACAGATACATATGAAGAAGAGAAAAGTTTTTAGACGTGTTCAAAAACCCAGAAATGCTTTTGAATAATCATGAACTTTGACAAACTTGAGATTCTTCACAGTGAATAAATTTCATCCTTGAAACACAGATCTAGCACACTCGTCGTCAAACTGTCTTAGTGTCACTGAAGATCGAAAAGTGTGTGCCAACAGTTACAACAAATACTTAGTGTGACTGTCACTCCTAACATTTTTTATAGCACCATCAATTTAGAAAAACTTTGAGCAAACCAACGTTGGAACTGAACTTCAGTCCAGCGAAACTTTTAATACAAGTCACATCAATAAGCAGCTAAACTGATAGATATTTAAAAAACACTGTGATGAGGAAAACTAAATTATGGTACATCTGGATAAATGCAGTATCATAGCTACGGTTCATCTGTAAATCTTACCAACAGTTTCCACGAGGACGATGTCATATCCAGCCCCCTCACACAGAACGATGGCCTCATTGGTTGTTCGAGTGACACCGCCAAGCGTTCCTGAGGTCGGGGACGGTCTGATAAACGCGTTCATATCTCTTGAAAGCTCAGTCATACGAGTCTTATCACCCATCAGAGACCCTGCCACAAGAGGCCCAAATCAGTTCATGTTCTGCAATAACACAGCATGGCTTCGATTTGAATTCAACCCAAAACAAAACAACAGGTAGTGCTTCTCACTTTAAAGCATGTAATAACAACATGTGCCCTCTTATAGATTACCTCTGATGTTTGGTCACATTTACATGTTTCAGAATCAACTGTGATTAACAAGATTATTTGGAAAACTGAGTTTTCACCAGCCACACCCAAACCTGGTTACTGCCAGACCTGTAGAATGAAGAAATCACTTCAATAGAATCTGTGTCACAACATGAAGTAGGCTAAAAGATCTCAAAGAGCAACACATCATGCCCCGTTCTAAAGAAATGCTATGAACAAAAAGAACCCAGAACATCTAGAACACTGCAGGCCTCACTTGGCCAGCGCTCAGGATTCAACTATAAGGAAAATACAGGACACAGAGTCACATTTATCAACAACTTCTTGATGATCAAGACTTTTGGGAGAATGTTCTGTGAATATGACAAGACAAAAATGGAACTTTAAGGAAGGTGTGTGTCTGTATTTCAGATAAACATCATCTCAACAGTCAGACATGGTGGTGGTAGTGTGATGGTCTGGGGCTGCTTTGCTGATTCAGGATCTGGATGAATTGCTGTAATTGATGGAACCATGAATTCTGCTGGCAGTGAAGCGCATGTGTCAACATGCTTCCAGGGCCGTGTGAGAGCTCATTCACAGCACAACGTAACATGATGCGAAGCTCGTCAGTGTCTGATCAGGGGCTGCGGCATCGGGACCGCAAAAGCACCGGTCCACAAAGGTGCTTTCAGGCAGAGGGATCAGGTACGCACACATGATATCTGGTGCGCACCCACACTGGCGGATCAGTTATGTGCACCCCTGATTGTAATGCACCAGAAAGACTTTTTTGAGCAAGAGTTGTTTTAAATACTGAAAATTGCCCAATGATTATGTACGGTAACAAATACCACTAGTCTGCAGTAGTGTCTCTCCTAATCTGACTTGACACGAGGGTTGCTCCAGTCAGAGAACTACTTCCTGTTTCTAAAGTCTCTGATCACTTTGAGTGATGTCACTGGTGGGTATGGTCCTTACTGTATATTACCACTTCAAAATAGCCAAAATGTCTCTTTAAGAACTGAAATCATCCTTTAAAAACTGCATTTTGTTTTAACTCAGGCTGTTTGTCTGACCTGAAACAGTTACCTGTAAGAGTGCAAATACTTTATCACAGCACTGTGCATCAGTATATGTTGGTAGTTACCTCCTGTAGTGCAGGAGGACGGGTCGACAGCCAGCACTGCCACTTTATGTCCACGACCTGTTAACATCTTCCCAACCACTTCAATGAAGGACGACTTCCCAGCTCCTGGAGGACCAGACAACCCTGGAAAAGAAGAGCCAATCACAAGAGTTTCCTATAGTCAATTTGCTGTAAGATTCACTGCTATAATGCCACATTCAGTGGAACCTTAGGACTGAGACGTGGTAGAAAATGTTGATGAAGACATTGGCTATCATGACGTCAGCATTTATCAGTTATTGCATAATTGCCTTTTAGCTTGCAGACATTTAGAAGATCAAACTTTGTAAAGGAATTAGAGAAATACTGTGATAACTTCTTAGGATTTTATTAGTCATTATGGTTTTGTTGTCAAACTGAGGACCTTTTCAAGTCATGTGTCAATTTATTGCACCTAAAACTGCAAAAAACAAACAAACAAAAAAACATACACACACAAAAAAGGCACAAAAGATTAATGTTAATATGCCTTTTGTACCGTACCTGTAAACATTCAGCTCCTATTCATCAGTTTTCTCTTTAAGTCCACCAACAGTTTTACACAAACATTTTAAGTTCAGTAATGATTCCAAACCACAGACCTACTCTGAAGGCAACTGGTTTCCCTTCATTCCGGTTCTCCTGCTCCCTCCTGTAAGTCAGTACCCTCTGCAGCAGAACCTGGGCCAGCTCCTTCTTCCTGGGGTGCTGAGTCTCCACTAGAGTGATTGACTCAGCCAAAGACGCTCGTAATCCTGAGATCAGTCCATCATACAGTTTATTAATCAGTCTCTGCTCAGGCCCGCTCAGGTCCTGGATGTGTTGGCTGACTGCGGTGCTGCTTACACTCCTCCGGTGGTGGAAGGGGAGGGAACAAACCAAAACCCCTCGACCAAGGTAGCATGATGATGATGATGTTGTGATGAAGGTAGGAGCAGCTGATGAAGCATGGGAGAAGTGCTTGAGAAAGCAAACACCAAACCGTCTCATTTTAGGCTGAAAGGGGGGATTCTAGAAGAGGGAGACATGTTTATATTCACAAAATGTTTGCCATTATTTTCTAAAATAATCACATAATATACAAATCAAATTTTTTAAAAGAAATGTTATTAGCAAAACTGAATGTACATTCCCAAAATAAGGGAGTCAGAGTTTCACTGTCATTGTGACAAAAAGTACTAAGGGTTGATGTTTGCCATGATTGAAATAATAGGATAAAATGTGTGTAATATTTTAAGTGACGCCTTTGGATAATCAGACTTTCCCACCCAATGGATATCACTGTACAAATTGTTTTAGAAAAACACAGCAGCAGGTTTACTTACAGTGGATACAGGATAATGTAGAAACAGGTTATTTTCCCTTATAAGTTTTTTATTTTAGTGCTCAGATAGGGGTCAGAAATTCCCCATATACATTTCTGAAAAATGAGATGAGCAGGTTTAGCTTGCTTAATACATCAACAATTAAAACCTACAGGAAAATCATCAAGAACAACAGAAAATTATCTTGTAGGTATAGGGTTTGTTAACTGAGAAATTCAGCATAAGTAAATGTGAGAAGTCAGACTATTAAACAACTTATAGACAACAAAATAATCACCATTGTCTTCATAAACAACAACTTACGTCTGAAATAGATATTCTGATTATTCCAGATATGACAACTATGAGGGTAAAATAATGTTTGTACGCCACTGTTAAAATTATCTTCTATTGGTTGGTCAAATTTACGTAACTTGTTCAGCTAACAAAGTGTTTTGGCATTTTAACAGGTTTGTTGTATCACTGTGAGCTAACAGCTTCAGTTTAATGCTAGCCTGTAGGTTACGGAGTTTTAACAAAACTGTCAAGAGAAATAATTCGAGCATATATATTCATAAACTCAAATGAAAACACGTACCCTGACCTCTTACCAGCAGCAAGGCGGTGTTTACACGACATGTCACCCCCGTTTCATTCATTCACTTCCTGTTTCCGGTCACGTTTTAAAAACAACCAAATCTGTAAATTCGAGTAAAATATTAAATTTTTTAATGGTATTTTACCTTAGACTTAATTATTTATTATTGAAGCGTTTTAAAAACCAAAATAAAGTTTTAATAAATACAAAAATAAATGAAAAACATGGCAGCGGATGACAGTTGTGGTCAGCAGGTGGCAGCAGAGGACAACAATCACGTTGATCTTTATGAAACGTCCACAAGAAGTTGTTTTTTTTTACCAAAGCAAGAGCAGATTGATAGTTGGAATCTACAAGTGGACTTTAAATACTTTTACTTAACGTCATGAATGCAGTTCTAGTGTTGTTTATTCAAATGGTAAATCTATGTGACCTTCAGGGAAAGTATCCTGACAAAAGAAATGATATAAAAAGTCAATTTTAAGTTTATATAGTGTATATAACAAGGGACCTTTAGGGATCTCTTCTAGAAGTTCAGGTCACATTGTGACAGTTTCAGCCCACTTTTCAGAAATTATTTTAAAAGCTGCAGCTCATTTTCAAGGGACCCACAGGAAATGTTCCCTTAGTCACATTAAAATAACAGTTAGTACAGCATTGCTTAAAAAAAAAAAACATATATAGTTGTCATCAGTTCAGCTGTGATGAAATTTGTGAATTTTATCTTACTAAATCATTAATTTTTTTCTATATCTATTTTGTCCTCTGGAGTGGGGTGAGGTGTCAAAGAGGCAGAAGACACCCTAGACAATAAGTCAAAGGACTCATTCCTAGAGTTCATTTAGAATTTAAAGTAGGTTTTAGGACTGTGGGAAGAAATAAAAGTACCAAAGGAAACTGACGCATGCAAACTGCATTCAGACCAGCCTTCGTTCTTTGAAAACTTAGTACTAACACCCACTCCCCCAGCACTGTTTTAATGAAAAATACTTTCATGATTAACTTTGCAAAAGGTTAGTTACACTGTTGTAGAATTTTTGGTGATCAAGTTGAGGGTTTTGATCATTTTAAATGTATTTCCAGATTGAACCTTTTACCCACTATAACAAGTTTTTGGTTCAGCTTTAAACCATTACAGCAGGTGATATTTTTTAAAAGTTTCTCTAGTACACAAAAGTTCTTATTACGGTATATGTGAAATTATGCAGAAAGTCACACAAACTCAAACAAAACAGACTGTGCAATCATTGAAACAATTTTATTCAATTTTCCAGTAGAGACTTGATATTCATGGAATAAAACTGCTTTTCTGGGAGTTTTACTGAAACGAACAGCTAAAAAAAAAAAAAAAAAAAAGGCAAAATGTGAAAGTGCAGACAAACCAAAATACATGAACCAAAATACAAAAATGAATCTTTTGTTTGTAGCAGTTTAATAGCAAAGAGGACTTCAACAAGAGAGAAGGAAATGACAAAATTTGCATTTATTAAAAGTAAAAAAATAAGAAAATCATGAATTACCACCCTTTATTTAGCCAACAATTAAAATCTGAATGCTCAACTTTTTCCCTTAAGAGTCATTTTACCAGGTTTTTAGTACTCCAACAAGAGAATGAAATATTTACACTACCTTTCAAAAGCTTTAGCAATCCTCTATTTGAAACAGATTTTATTGTCAATTTAAGCTGTTAAGTTCCATTAAATTGCTGTGAATAATTCAGTGATGAGCAGTAAATGCTGAAGTTTTAGAAATGAAAACAAAATAATAGCACAAGAACTAAAAATGAAGTAAGTTTTGTAAACAAACTGGCCACTTTGGGAATCAAAACACTTGGTGACATTTAATGCAGTTTTAGAACAACCAGCTTTGATTTAGAAACAATCCGTTAGGTCAATACAGCAGAACGTCGTAAAGTTTATTGTTTTATCCTCCAGCGCGATATTGACACAAGACATTAGAAAATAAACATACAATAAGTTTAAATGGATATAAAACAATTGCCAGACCTCAGTAAGGTGACAAAATTGTGAAAAAAATAAAAATAAAACTTTCAGGTGCAACATCTCTGAACTACAACAGTGTTGGGACCAATTCCAGACTGTTTGCTTCACAGTGACGACTCAAAAATTTAAAAAGAGTTCAAAACGTGGGTTTAAATTCATATTGAAGCCCTTGTTATCTAACGCAGTAAAAAATAAGTATTAAATCTATACTGACAGTCATGCTAGTATGACTGGTTTGCTTGAGTTAAAGTGGGGATATTTTTGATTATTTATATAACTAAACATTGTTTTTTTTTTATTATCATAATAAAGATGTAGCGTTATGTAAAACACTAGTATCATGGTGTCATTGTAAAACTTTTGAAAGATGGTGTATATCCACAGCCTGACATTTGACTCATGATTTTATGGAGTTCACAACAAAAAGACAAACTCAACTTGACTTGTGTTTGCTTCAGCCTCAGTCCTAAAGGTGTAACACTACGCTACCCAAGCTACGCGTCGCAAAACCAGACAGCACAGCACATATTCTAATAGTGAATGTAGCTAGACACTATTTTTTCTTCAAATTAGAAACAAAATTGTAACATAGACGAGGAACACTGAAATGTGATTGTTTTACGTATAAAACACCCTTTTAGCCCCATGCTAAACCCAATGCTTTACCCTTGAATACCACTGTTTTTGCTAGTCATGATTTCTGATAGGGGATTTTTTTTTAACGTTATACCTTAAACTTGTTTTATTTATTTACTTAAAATGACAACAAGCATACGTTTTAAAGTCTGTAAATGACCCAAATAAAAATTTAAACACTGGTCATTTTACAAATCCCTACAAACGTTGCACATTTCTTATGTACATTTTTAGCCAATTTCCTTTATTCATACAGAAAACATGAGCAAACTGCTATTTTGATGACCTGGAATGTCCCATGATTATTATTACAACTGGATTTCTAAGGGAATATTAAGAGACAAACTAGTTATGAGTCAGAATATTGGAACAATGTAATAAAAAGAAACAAACAAACAAA
The DNA here is from genome assembly GCA_006937965.1 of Callopanchax toddi. Classification (NCBI taxonomy): domain Eukaryota; kingdom Metazoa; phylum Chordata; class Actinopteri; order Cyprinodontiformes; family Nothobranchiidae; genus Callopanchax; species Callopanchax toddi. The sequence continues at coordinate 863,594 of SSNR01000248.1, read as the reverse complement.
AAAGAAGTTGTAGGAGCAAGTAATGAGAGGATACTTGTCTTATGAGTGTGATGGTCTAATTATTACAGTTGGTCACAAAGATCAAGTATCTTCCAGTTGCATCGTGCTTACTTTACTTACTCCTTTCCCAGTCTGTGAATGTGCCCAATTCAGATGTCCTTCAAGTAGAAATACCCATGTAACAACCCGCCCAATCCTACTGGTCCCAGGTCAGTTTATGTTCCAGTCGAAACCCCCTACTGGTTACGGACAACTGATTAAAACACAAACAGGTCGGGGACCAGTTAGCTGCTGTTCTTGCTATTTGGACCAAAATGCTGGGGTATGGACAGCCACGGGGCTGAAGGTCTGGGGCAGTGACGCCTAGGAGACGGACGATATAGGGTTGTGGGGGGAGCCCATCTGGGTTAGGACTTTATCCAACCACTGGAGCGGACCGTGCAGGTGGATCTCAATCCAGCAGGGTGTGCTGGTCACATCCTGACGGTGATACTCTGCTCCCCAGCCCTAGAATACAGGGAAATACATCATTAATGCTGCAGTACTGTAGTTGTTTTGATGAATTTTTTCTTAAGATTTGTTTAGCACTTTTTCTTTCTTTGTTTTTGAAATCCTAAACTAGTGTTTTGTCGACACATAGAGACAACAAGGTCTGAAGCAACTTCTACCATCTTCTATTTTTCTCATTTTCTATGTCATTATGCTGTTGATGCTGTTATGGTCGGGTGCAAAGGCTGAATTAAAAATTAACCTTCCAATACAAATGATAAAAACCTTCAGAAAGCAGCAAGAACTATTAACTAAAACCATGATTACCAGATTATCTTAATGGATTTTTCAAAACCAGTTTACCTTAACAAAGCTCATGCGGATGGTACACATCTTGGTGAGCTCATAAACAGCCTCAAAGCCATGGTTGACAGACTGCGCCAGCAACTCTGCAAACTCCTGGTTGTTGAAAATCTTCAGGCTACACCTGCTGGGAATCTTGCAAACCGTGGTGGGATGGAAGCCATGGTGGTAGTTACAGTTACGACTCTGGACAAAGATACTGCTGTCGCTCAGACACTCTGCATACACCTCTCCTCCAACGTAGTACAGATGGACACCTAAGAGACGAGAGTAAATTTGGTCTACCTGGATTTTCATGTCAAAAACACACCAAAACATTGTGGTAAACCATGAATCAATAGGCGTGATCAATTTGTTGTTATTGTTTTGTTCCAGTCTAAATCTCAACCCCCACTGACAACATTAATTGATTTGGTCTCATCTACTGATGGTTGCTGCATTACTGTTATCGACAAGTTTTTTTTGCTTGTTTTTGTTTCTAGTGCCTTGCCTTTGCCGATGTGCCGTCGGGTGTTCTCGATGGTGGAATTGCGGTTGACGTTGGAGAGCAGGCCGAGGCAGAATCGGTTGCGGTTGTTGGAGGGATCCGTGAAGCCGTCGACGAGCACGCTCGTGGAGGAAGCCTGGAACGCTTCACCAACGCGATTGTTGAGCTCGTAGTAAACAATAGAGCACCAGTGCTTTGGCTCCTCGTACGCCACGGGCTGCACATCTGTACAGGAAACACACCAACAGGTCAAAGGGGCAATCCGAGTGTGTCGTACATGCTGGCAGGAGCCAACACAGGACTCATCAAGTCTCCCACAACAATACAAATTTAACACCCACTGACTTATTTTTTAGGTTTAGATTAAACTAAATGCATTTGAAGACTGAGGTCTCCCTGCAGGCTTGTTCTATTTCAGTCCGCCCTCACCCTTTAGGAGAGAAGAATAAATCATGTTTATCTAGGCACATACCTCTCCCAAACTTCCTGTGTAGCGTGGCACTGGCTGGCAGGTGTGTTTTGTCTGTCCCCCCTCCCAGGGCTGCGCTACAATAGAAACCTGCTCCCCCTTACAGGATGCAGCTTGTGGAAAAGAACACTCCCCCCACCCCCAACTCCCACTTCCAGCTAACAAAACTTTCAACAGCTTTTCCCGCTACTGCTATCCCCGGATGAGAGCAGAATCTGTGAGCCTGATACAAAAGTACTAACACACACAAAGAAGTGTCAAAAGATACAAAAGCGGTTTTCTTTGAACCAGGTAATCGTTGAGATGTGTCTGTGTTTTACTGTTGAGACTGAACCAATTATTGCGCCCCACTTTAGATTGGAGGTAATGAGTGAATGTTATCATTAACAGGCTTAAGTCATTACCACCAGGAGAGATGACATAAGCTCCAGTTTTTACAGGCCTTATAAAACTTCTTTGAGGATTGGCTCAATTTGCTTTGAGGTTTCTACTAAAGACAAAGCTTCTCTGTAAACTAGCAGGCCAGTGTTTTCTCTGCCAAATTTACTGTATCTATCTATGCAGGCTTCCTTTGCACCTGCAGATCAAGGCAAGCAAGTGCTGGCAAACCTTAGTATACATCATCAGTAACGCACAAGAATGTGTGTGTGTGTGTGTGTGTGTGTGTGTGTGTGTGTGTGTGTGTGTGTGTGTGTGTGTGTGTGTGTGTGTGTGTGTGTGTGTGTGTGTGTGTGTGTGTGTGTGTGTAGGAGAGATCAAAACAGCCACGGTTACCTGCCCGATTGTTGCTCTCAGTAGGCAAGGGCGGAGCCAAGAGGTTGGTGTCCATTGGCTGAGGGCAATCCTGAGTCATCTGCTCCTCTGGGGGCATGTAGACAGGAGGGGGGGTCTCTGCATCAGGAACGACACAGAATATAGTGAGCGGAGTTTCTGTAGTTCAACGTGGAGGAAATGGAAAGCACAATGCTTTACTTGATCTTACCCGGCATCTGGAATGGACTGCCAGGGTCAGAGCTGGATGGCGAATGGGGGAAGGTGGCGCTGCTGCCACTTCCTGGTGAGTTCGGGAAGCCGTTACCCGGTGAATGCGGGAAAGGCACAGTGTTCGCCTGAGCGAAAGACTCTGGGAAGGTGGCGTTCTGGGGCATGTGTGGCTCATTCTGCTGTAGAGGGTTGCGGAACCGAGGCAGCATTGTATGCTTGGCATTGAACTCGCTGTTCCTCGGCACCAAGACGGGAGGCAGCACTGAAGGGAATAAAGGAAGGTTCAATTTAAAACGCAAACTCCATCTCATTTAGCTAACAAACTTTATAAGTCTGATATAAACTATGAGTTAGAATGATCAACACACGCTTACAGAGATGATACATGACTAATTGATTGATGTCTTAAATAAATGACATAAGACTGCAATTCCACTGGGTGCTGGAAAAGCAAATAATCAGTCTCAACAAATAAGTTTTCAATAATCTAATTTATATTTAAGAACATGCATCTTTTTTAGCAACAGATTTTTGCAATTAGTTAATAAATGAACAGTTAATCACCTGGCTGAATATCAGCTACAATGAAGCTGCATCATTTTAGTATGCAATCTAAGACTTGACCAAGTCAATAAAGAACTTACAGACACATATGCTACACACAATCTGGTGTGAAATGAGTGACTAATCTGCAAAGGAATGCAATAAATTCATGACTAAAAATCAGGCATTAAGTCTGGAGATGGACCCAGTTCCAGAATAAATTTGATCTAAATGATGTTCACAGTGTTTGATGTCTTAGCAGTGGAAATGAGAATGATGATAATGAAGGAGAATGAATGTTTCTGTGCTCCTGAACAGCTTGTGCGATCACAATGAAGAACTTAAGATAATAAAATAAAATAAATCCCTTTCTGGCGCTCTTCATGATTCAACATTCTGAGCGCAGATGTCACTTCATTTTTCTAACGTCAGCTTCCAGGCAGTCGGTCTTAGCCAGCATTATTTGGCTCCGACTCTCAGGTTTCTGCTCTGAAAGGCATTATGAGACCAGCCGTTCTTGTGGAATTCATCACTTGGGGTAAAAATCATGGCTGAGGGCTATTCAGGTGCAGCAGAAACCACAGTGATATGCTCCACTTGTGTCTATAAATACCTGTGCAGATAAATAAAGCTGGTGCTGAAATTTTAGATGAGGCTAGTGCTGCTGTCAGTATTCCTGAAGGTGGTCTGTGTGTGCTGCAACAGGCCGATATATCAATGTAGAAATTTATTTCAGAGGTTAAATGTGGAGCAGGCGGACAGCTGTGGCATTATGGAGAATGGTGAGGGGAGATTGACAGGATGTGTGTGTGTAGATGGGTGGTGTTAGGGGAGAAAAAATAGACTGTGTGTGTGTGTGGAGGGGGGAGTTGTGTGAGCAGACAGGTGGTGCGGGGTTGAATCACCTTAGCCCTGTGTCTTCCACCCGCTGCTAAAACAAAACGTGTGCAAGGCAGGCAACAACTCTTTCCTCCCATTGTGTGGGAGTGAGTGTCTTCCTGTCCCAGCCATCCTCAGAGAAACGCTGTCTGGAGTCGAGTGTGTGTGAAAGCATGTGTGCAAATAAAAAAAGGGCCTGCAGTACAGGGCATGCCCAAAACAAAGCCCCCGTTCTCCCCCAGATGGAATTTCCTGCTCCATACACACATGAATAAACACTCACACACACATGCCTGTGCCTTTGCTAAGTTAGCACCCTACACAGTTGTTTTCATCTTGTCAGCTGACCCCCACTTTCTGTTTGTTAGGAGGCCTCCTAGTAATTAGTTTAACTAACTTCTGCAGGACCAATGAAGCCAGACTTCAGAGTCCAGAAAAAAAACAAATCATGTCAACATCAGGTCTATAGTTATTAAATTGAAACTAGCATACTTTAACAAAACATGGTTCACAGTGAGAGTAAAAAAACAAAGAGGAAATTCAAATAAAAAACAAAGTGTCGTAAAGTCTGAGATGAAACCTCTCACCTGGACTGTCCACCCGCTTGTAGTGGTAGGGGTTGATGCACACATCCTTCTGTTTGGATCCGAAGGGGTACTCGCAGCATTCCAGCGCCTTCAGCTCGTGGTGGGACTGCAGGTCAGGCCAGCGCCACACCCGACAGTAAATGACATGTGGCAGACCCTTCCTGTGGGACACCTGGAGCCGTCCGTCCAGCGAGCGAGGGATGGTCACACAGTTACTGGGCTGACCCGGACAGCTGAGAGCCCTCTCCAGCTCCTCCATGGCTCCCTTCTTCTTTTTCAGTTTCTTAACCAGGGCGTCCACAGCTTTTTCAGCCCATTTCTCCTCCTCATCCCCCTGCTTCCAACCCAGCAGGCGCTTGACAGCGGGACTGGTGAAGGAGAAGAGCGATGTAACATTCATGGTGCACAAGTCGCCCTCCTCCAAGCTCCTAAACAAAGCGTGAGCAGTGGTGGAAGACCGTCAAGACTCAGAAGACAAAAGGAGGAAGGTGATGAACGTCCTGAGCTTCAGAGGTCCTCTGTCCGTCACTGGAAGGAAAGAAAAATAATTATAAGTTCTAAACTTCACACCTTTTCATGCAACAGCTGCTGTTCTGTTTGTATATTTGCACTTACAAAGCTGCAGCAATGATACATGGTACAGTTTTTAATGGTGAAGTCACCCTGTAAGTACGGCCATGTCAGTCATGATTTCTGGAAAAGTAGCAGGAATCTCTTTGGACTGCAAACACCAGCCTCAGCAACACATTGTCCAGATAGCTTCCTGTCCGTATGACTAGTCACATTACAACCAATTATGGATGTCATTCATAGGAAAGGACTTCACACAATCCACACAGCAACCTTCAGAGCAAGGCTGCTGGGGATCTGACATTCAGCATCTATTGTAGATATTCATTACACGCATACAGTTCAAATATCTGATTGGAAGCATAAAAAAAATCACATTCATTCTACATTTTAAACTGTTCGTGACAAATAAATGTAGAAATCTGTCTTTTAAAAGCAAAACTAAAAGCAGACTGAAGAGTTTTTGTTCTAATTTGATCTGGATCCAGTCTGATTCATGAGGATGCATCACAAGCTTACTGCACATCAGATGTCATAGGAGCAGGAACAAACACATCACCGAGGCTGCTCCGTAGTTATTCCTGGCCCTGGAGATTATGGGATGAAGAGTGACTTCTATCTTTATCAACCGCTGCTTGTGTACAACACAGCATACTGGCAAACAGGCAGGGAAAGTTTTACACTATCACATTCTGTTTAAAGACAAGAAACAAATACATTGTTCCTTTTATTATTTTTTAAAGTAAAAAAAAAAAAGGTTGTAAATATAACCAGACCTATTATTTTTGTTAGTTCATATTTTTCTGTCCTTGAAACTATTTAACATTTATTTTGTTCCCCAAAAAGAACAACACGTTCCCTTCTATCAGCCCACTAGGCGCTGATGTACTATAAATTTATGAGTTCACTTCATTTGAACATGATAATGAAATCTCCAGAAAAGCTGGCGTTATCTCTACTCTGTGACCTTCTGGATGAAAAACGGATTCAGAACACCTTCGTGCGCTTCAGCAGCAATATCATATTAATATCAGGATCACCACCCAGACACATAAGAAGCCTCTGAGGTGCTTTGTTGACTTCTCAATAACAGTCAGCGCCATCAGCATAATTTAAGACTGGCTGCACAAAAACAACCCTTAACTGGTTTTGCATGGACGACAGCAGCTTCATGCTGAAACATCTGGAGCAGACTGCACAGTCTCCTGCTACGATTCAGCTGCAGCTGGAGGCCATGCTTCCTGGATGTTTTCATCCCCGACAGTCAATCATATCTGACTGCTTGTCTCACCACATGCTTATTTAAAGAGCCTGATACGGCGCAGTGTTACGGCCTATTAGGAAAATGCTAGTTTGGAGTTGTCTGCAGGATAGTCAAAATATAAAGGCGCCAATGTGAGCTGCTTTTCCTGTATCGCTCTCTGACATTTTCAACTTTATAAAGATGTTATGTTGCAGCTGCTTTCTGGTGCATTTGTTTCTTGTCCTATCTTGATTTAAACACCTTCACTGGGAGAAAAGTTTGTGTTTAGAGTTTGTTATGATGAACCAGTGGTGCTTTTCCAGCTTCACCAGCTGGCAGATTGCAGAATGTTATTTTTATTTCCCCATATATGTAGTACTGATTTTAGCATCAAAACATCATTTCATCAATCATTTATTATTGGAATTGTTCAAACGTGACCTGGGAATTTTGCAGCATAATTTTTGCAGGGTGTCCGTCCGTCCTCCTGCAGGAAGCAGTTTTGTCCATCTAATGGTTTTAAACTGCATTTAGTTTTCTAAGACAATTAAAACAACAAACCTCATAACAACAACATATTGACCTTTTTATACCTTGGTGGGTGAAAATTAATAATTGACTTCAATAAGTGAATTTAAAATGTTTTGTTACCTAATAAGTGAGCTTTTGAACCAATTTATTTCCATTTAATTAATTTCCAATTGTTTTTATTTTATTAGTCATTTTCTTATTAACCCATCTGAATTTTTCATTTACTTTTTTTAGGCGTTTTACTGTTTGTTTTGGCAGTAATTTTTTTTGCTGATTAAATAATTGCATTTACTCAAAAAGCATGGATACCTACAAGAAGCCATCAAACTTTCAGCTTAATAGCCCGGCAATGAAGAGTCACGCAAATGCCTGCAGTGGCCTTGGAGCTGCTCTCTCCTCTATAAAAACTCAAACACTCACCATCATTTACACAACAGCCCCATAAAAAGCCTTCTGACATTCCCCACAGCCGACTCGGAGCGCTGCTCTTTCACTATTGCGTTAGCGGGTTGCGGCCATGGACAGAGACTGGAGATAATGGGCGCACGGAGTGGGATCATGCGACGCGGTGAGGCGGGGGCTTTGACCCACCTGGTGCGAGCTGTTAGCCACTACACTAGCCACATGGATCATTTTGCACTGCTCCAGTGTCTGTTAATCAATTTAAGCCTGTGCTGTGTAGGATGAGGAGGCAGTAATGATGCTCTCTGGACCCTCCCCAGAGACGGGGCATTATGAAGAAGCTACATTATTTATCAGCAGGGTCCTGGATGGGGCCTCCATTAACCCCCGCTCAATGGAGTCACTGGCTATAAACAGAGGAGTGCAGGAAGAGAACGGATGATAGATAAGGAGGAGGAGGGAGGGAGAAAAAGAGGATGATGCAGGGACAGAAACAGAGCAGGAAAGTGAGCAATGGCAAAGCCAGGGACTGTGTACTTTGGAGATAATGATTGAGAACGCTGGCATATGTGTTTTCTTTACACACCACTTCAGGACTAACTGCATTCAAACGGTAACACTGTAAGAACTCGATAGAGATGCACTGATTCTAGATCAGGCAGCTGATTCTTCTGCAGCTTTGACCTGATGATTTATCTCAAAGAACAAGAGTTAACAGAAAACATTCGTTTAAAATAATTCTAAAAATTAACATAAAACTAAGATTCTAAAAGTAAAAACATGGAAGATTTGCTGCTAACTTTCATTAACTTAATGATGCTACAGATTGGGAGAAATGTCAGATATAAACCTAGAAGAAAATAAAAATAAAAACTGAAACATTGAGTTTCAGCCCAGCCAACCACTGATTAAAATTATCATAATGAATACTGGCCTATTCTGATCAACAGCTGATCTATTTAAACATCTCTAATATTCATGTGTTTCACATAATTGTACTGTTTATTGAAGTAAATGGCCCACCTTGAAGGAAAAAGTCTCATTTTTGAATGTTTGAAACCAACCACAGAAGGATATTGAATAACAAACAGGTTTCAATCAAATGTTTTAAAATGTAAATGGAATTATGTTATTTTAATTCAGTTTATTGAGCTAAAATGCTCAATAATTATATTTTCCAGTTTAATAAATGAGAAAAACATATGTAGCAACTTCAAAATCCATATATCCGTTTACAGAAAAAGGAACCCTTAAAAGTACATTTTAAGTATGTAAAAAAGGAAATTAAAACCCAGCAGGGTTTGTTTCTAACAAAAACATGATTAAAGAGCAAATGCAGATTCTTGCCACAACAGCCAATACAACAATCTAAGAGTAAAGACTAGAAATACCCACAGACAGACATGAGGTGCTGCCCTCACTGACTGGACACGGCAGTGACCCAGGGAGCTCCTTTTAGTCACCGGAGTGTGTGTGTGTGTGTGTGTGTGTGTGTGTGTGTGTGGTTCACTATTCTTGAACACATCCACAGCTGAGAGTTGTAGTGATTCAACCACAAGCCAATGAAATCACGTCACTTTGAGAGCGACACAGAAAACACCAGCAAACCACCCAATAGTTGATGGTTTTTGTGCAGACCTGGAATCAGATTCTTTACGTCCCAGACGCAGCTGTCCACACACAACCACAGCAGACATAGCTAGAAAACACATGGGTTTTCAAGCTGCCATCTCAAACACGCCTGGCACTCAGTGTTGGGTTTGTGTTGTGTTTGGGTGGACACCTCTCACTCCGCTGACTGATCCTCACCATGCAAACACACAGCAGAAGGGCTGCAGCTTTTAATTGTACACCAGCGTTTATCAGGTCTTTTTATTTTTAGCTATCTGAGGGATCGCCGGTGTTAGTGATGTCTTAAAACACATTCAGTAGAGTTAACAGTAAGGAATATGCCATTTAATATCATAAATCTGTAGGGAAAAGCTCAGGAAATCAGCCAACAAATGCATCTAACAGTCACATCTGTTTTTTCATACAATTATTTAAAGGGGAGAAAAAAAAGCTTAAGTTTAATTTCCAGGCTGTACTTTGAGGCACATAGCCTGAGAATCCAGAGCAATAACACAATTGGAACTGTACCACGAACAAGGACAAATTCCTGTCCTTTAGGTAATCTGATATGTCATCCTCAATAATGTCAGGAGATCTGGCCTTAGCTGCTGTGAGTCTCTCTCACTCTTTGTGTCTCCGCTCATCCTCTTTGCAATGATTTGTAAAAACACTGAAAACTCAGGCAACTACAGCTGCTCGAAATGCTTTTAGCAAGTTGCACGGATCAGAAGAAGTTACAGTAATATAAACTTTAAAGCTGAAAGATGTTGAAGAGCAGCACACAGAGGTTTTATAACACTGACAAGAAACAGTCAGGGAAAATATGTCCTATTAATTACTTGGTGTAAGAATAAAAAAGTAGTGTATGAAGAGCTATTCAACAGCCCTCAGCTCCAGCTGTAAACAGCTTATCTCATAATACCTGTTGTCTGAAAATTATTTGATTATATTGAATTATATTACTTATTATTTACCTGAAATGTTTGTTTTAGCTTATCAATCTCACATTAGTCATTTTTCTACAATTGCAAATAAAAGATCTATGCACGGTTATTTATGTAATATGTACTGTATGTGTTACTGAAAGATCCTAAAAGTCAAGATATAGTTTAACTGTTATTAATTATCCCATGTTTGATGCAAATACGTGTTATTTGGTTAATTATGAAGATCTAAACATGAAAATAATTACCTAAAATTACAAGTGAGGTGTAATTACACTGTTTTGAAGATTTTACAATCTGTTGAGCTGAGACTAGTTAAATAATCAATCAGATGACATTTTGTCATTCTGTCCATTCATTTTAGAAATACAGTATTTTCACTCTTTGATAGTAACATGCTGTTTTTCTCTCTTTTGATCATTTGAATACAAATCTTCCAATTTTAGACAAACTGAAACCATTTGAAGAGTTTCTATCCTGGTGGCCATTTTTACATGTTTTGAGGCTTTATAGACGGTTAGGTGCAAATACATAAAATGTGTCACATATCCTGCACCATAAATAAAGACTTTATTTGACTTTAAAGCATCAGAGTGTGTTTTATTTTCTGCTGAATGCCACTGGCTCATGGAGCTCCTACTGATGCATGCATAAGGTTAATTAAGAGTTTATTATAAGCATCTCTACAACTGAATTATTTCAGATTTTTTTTCACAAAAATACACGGAACTGTAACTTTGGAGAATAAAAACACAAATAAAGTAGCACAAATATCTAAACTATGTCTCCAGCCTGGCAATGGATGCGAGTAAAAGGAAGAAAAGTTTGAAGCTTCCCACATGACTCTGCTGAGCTGGTTCTGAGCTACTTCCTTGAAAACAAAGCGCTGTGCCGTCTAGAGAGGACGAAGTAACGCTTTACACGCATCATGTTATAAACAGGTAAAAGTTTACTGTACCGTTCCTGCGTCCTGAGCCGTTTCTGGGTGCTGGCGGCCCCTCCTGTGAGCTCCCACTGCCTGAGTTGAGTCTGCTAGACCTGGCGTCAGTCAGTCGCCAGGCCGTCTCACCCTCCGCTGAGCGCCAGTATCACGCCGCGGGATGCAGCCCCCGACAACACGAAGACCTACTTTTTTTTTTTTTTTTTTTTTTTTTTTTTTT
>SSNR01000248.1:826585-852322 GCA_006937965.1 Callopanchax toddi | reverse complement strand
TTTTTTTTTTTTTTTTTTTTTTTTTTTTTTTAGCACATCGAGCATCTTTGTAGAAACGGATTATGTAACAGTGAAACAAATTGTTTCATCGCTAATTTACACGATTCTGATAGGGGAAATCGTTTTAATGATATATGTTTGAAGGGAGGGGAAACAGGAAAGGTGATCCCAAGACTTTAACTAAGTAAATATTAAAACAGATACTATTCTATAAACTGCTCATGCCTCAGTGTGTAATAACTTTACTTTTAAGTCAGTATAAACCTGTATAAATGATGTATTTTTACTTATTTGCAGGATACCTTTAAATTATACATTTTTTGAAAGTGATACTTTTTCCTTTATTCCCCCATCTCTTGTACATAGTCTGTTGCTTTTATGAACAAATACACTTGCACAATTGTACATATCACACTCAGTTGCACATTTCTTGAATCTGAGAATGCTATTTTCAATGACTGTTGAGTTAATTTTTTATGCTGTAAATTGACCCCTAATGTACACTCTCTTATTCTAATTTTTTTATTTTTAATATTTTTACCTATGTGTGCACGCTTCTACTTGCCTGTCACTTTGCTGCTGGTAATTTCCCCACTGAATCAAAACTTTCGGTTCTATTTCCTTTTAGTTCTCCTCTTGCATTGATTGTGATGTGATAAGAAGTGACCTGAAATCTGAAAATAAGTGTAGAGAATATGATTCATAGTGATTAAAAATACAGATGCAGTAGAATTAACTCCCTGCTATCTATTTTAATGTCAAACCAACAATAAAAATCTAAAGTATGCATGCAATAAACTGTCCAAAATAATATTTAAGAAATATTAGAAAAAGATAATAAAGTAACGGACAGATTGTTGTGTTTTTACACTGGATATTGCCATCAGTCGTTACTCAAGTTCAGTGTTTCCGTGGTGAGAGGAACTAGTTTATCTTGAAGACAGGCGGAAGGAAACGCTCAAAACGGAGCAGGCGCTGCGGCGCAGGTGACGTCACGGCGCTGGCGACAGAATGTCTGAGTGAGGCGGGCGCGAGCTGCACGTGAATAAATCTGGGAAAAACAGTGCGTGTAGGTGGGGAGGAGGGGTGCGATCATAGTGATGATGAGGATGGGCGGGATGATGAGTGGGGACATGAGGAAGGCGTCCCAAACCTTTAGCTGGAGGATTCCCTCTAACACACACACACACACTCACTCACTCACTCACACACTCACTCACACACACACTCACTCACACACACGCGGGGCAGCTGCACATTCATTTGACCACATGAATTTATGATCCAATTACAGAGAAGAGCCCACTGAGTTTATACAGACTGTAGGGTTTGGAGCACTTTATCTCTAGAACTTTGTAATCCACCTGTAGCCTTCTTGCTAATTAAGCTAATTCCTGACTTGAATTAATTTATTCATCTTTATGTTAAATTTTAGACTTCAATTTGTTTTTTTTTTTACAAAAAAAAAAGAGAAAAAAACAGTTGTGAGATTTATTTATCATTTTAATGTTTCTATGGGTGTTTCATGAACCACTATATTTTAATTAAATCAAATAAAACAACAACTTTATTAATCCCAGAGGGAAATTTGATGTTTTGGTAACTAATTTGAGTTTGTTTGTTTTTTTCCAGCAGACCTGTCGAAGCCTCTGACTGAAGACACTCTGTTGAATGAAGTTAGTAGGTCAGTATCTGGGCTGAGACAATATTTCACAGTAGCATGTCCTGGATTACATGATGTTAATCCCCCTCTTCTGCTTTTTCTACTCCTCTTTAAATCTCCGTCTGCTCATGTCATCTGAGAACGGAGAGAAGCTGGAGTCTGGATCTGATCCTGCAGCCATATTTCAGTCATCCTGGTTTGGTCCTCATCAGCGCTTCAAGCTCGTCCATCTTATTCACCAGAGATCTCACATTCTCCACTATATGATCCATGATGGTTAAAACTTCCATTTTGCTCCTGCTCTACATCCATAGCCCCTTTCTCACTGTAGGAACGGTAGGAACCTTTTGTAGGTCCTGTAACCTTTTCAGGAACCGGGCTGTTTTTTCGTGCATTCGGACAGATGGGAACTAGGGACCATGGCCTACACTTCCTATAACCATTTTAGCTCCTACTCTGAAGCAGGGTCTTTTCATGGTTCCAGTGGAACTCATATGACATGTTTGGTGAACTTGTATAAGCTATGCCCCTTGTAAATTTTTCATTAGTCTATAAATTTGTTTTCTTATTTAATAACAATGTTTTGAAGCCAAAAGATGCAGCCCACATTGAAAATAATAAATAATGCTGTTTTAAATGTTACACACAGAATCCTCCCAGCTGAGAGCAAAGTTTTTTCTCCCTCCTCCTGCCTCCTAGCCTAGTAAACTAGACCGTCAGTTACCAGGCTACCTGCCTCCAAGAGCTGCAGTGATTTATTTATTCAATGACAGACAGGAAGAATGGCAGCAGCCCATATTCAGAAAATACCGTAATAATAATGCATTGGATTTATATAGCGCCTTTCCAGACACCCAAAGCGCTTCACAGAAGTTGCATTATTCATTCACACTCTGGTGGTGGTAAACTACGACTAGCGTCTGTAGTCACAGCTGAGCTAGGGCAGTCTGACAGGGGTGAGGCTGCCATTCTGCACCATCAGCCCTTCTGACCACCACCAACATTCACACACAGGCAAGGTGGGTGAAGTGTCTTACCCAGGGACACGATGACAATGTAACCCAGATGGAGCTGGGGATTGAACCTGTGACCCTCTGGTTGTCAGACCGGCCACAACCAACTGAGCTACATGCTGCCCCAAAATATATTTATTTAAACAATACTCATGGTGGTGGGGAAGGAAACAATCAGAGACTGGCTTTTTTCCAGTTTATCAATACCGTGTTTACGGTCAGTGTGCTACCGGTGCTGCTGCTGTAGGAATTTAGTGAGTTGGAACACCGGTCCAGAGTTTATCTGTCGTATGGATTTGGCTAAGTATGAAACAAAAAATACAAAATTAAACAAAAACTAAAGTAATGATGAAAAGGGCCTCCTTCAGTGAACATTATGTGAGCAGTTTGAAGTCTTTTTGAGCGATTTGGTCACGGAGCAGCAGCTGCTAGTGGCGTTAGCTTAGCGAGCTCAGCCGGATAGAGAACACGTATATGTTTTGAGTCCTTTCCTGCCACCTGTACATCGGCACAAACAAACGGTTAAAGCCAAAGTAGTCAACAATGAATGAGGCTCAGCAGCATTGCTTAGCATTGAGAAGAGAAAGACAAGGTCATTGGACATGAATGACTTTGTCGAACACTTTGCCACTCTGTGATGTACATTAAATATTATGCAGAAACTGTCTTCTAATTCTACTTTATTGTAATTCTGACATTGACAGCTCATGCACAGGCAGACTGTCCTTGATGGTGTATAGTGAGAGAGACTGATGTATTTTAACGTTCATTCGTTCGAGATGTCCCCAATTTTATTGCATAGTTCTTGCATAATAAGCAGATCCATGTATTTTACTTCAGTAAAAAATAGTTTTGTTATTGAAACTTTGGCCAGCTGTTCATTGCAATCCAAGACTGCAGAGCATTTAAATAAAATTGATATTTTAATGTGCCACCTTAATACAGTCTTTGCCCCTGCCTGCCCCCCCAAGAAAAAATTATAAACACGCCCATGTTTCAGTGTACTACATGAATCAGTTGGAACCATATCAAACTGCCCACAATAACCCTGATAGAACATTTTGCATTATAAAAATGGTGATATAAATTAAATAACAATATAATTTTCCCCAGCTTGAAAGGTTAAGCAACACTGACAATTTAGCATCTAAAAACAGAAGCTACTGTGAAATGAAAGAGGGTAAACTCCAACAAAGCAGAAAATATAGTAAAATGAGCTAAAATGAAGTCATTCAAAATGGAGAATAAAGCAGGTGTTATATGTAATATGCAGTTCAGAGGTGAACAAGTGTCTGAATGAAGTATTGCTGCAGCAATGTCTGAATGCCCCCCCATAAAGACCCAGCAATTAATGTAACAATCTAGGGCTGCACAATATATCATATCTGGTAGTCAAATACCCACTGCATTAGATATCCACTGTGCTGAAATGACTGTGAATGAGGTGCTAAAACACACAGTGTTGTGATGACAGAAGGTGTGGCAAAAATGTTTAAGTTTAAAAAAAATAGATTTCATGTGTTTCTGGAATTGTGTACCCCTAGAAATGACTGATGCCATTACATATTGTTGACCAGAGGCTTGACGTCTGACCAGATATGATTTACCCCCTCAGGTCGTTTTTATCAATTATTCTGCAGTTTTTCTTTTTAAATAGTTGCACATTTTAAATATTTTAATTGAATTTAAATAATTATTAAATGATGTTATAAGGCAGTTTTGTTGTGCTTTGTATCAATGATCTCCTTAAAAAACACAAGAATAGTTAAGACTGTTGAACAGTTTTGTTAGCAATGTCTCTGCTGTTTTAGTTTGCAGGCACTTAGCAACAGATTCACTCTGTTATCAAGTGCAGTAGTAGTCTAGTAAACTAAACCGTCAGTTTTGCTCTGCAAACTATAAACCCATGGATGGCTTGCCATGCTATTGCAGTAGCACATAGAAAATAAAAGTACTGCTAGCTACAATCACACATGACCTGTTCACTGTTCTTTGCTTTGTTGTTTAAATACTGTATCGTTTCTGCAATTATTTTTAGGTGTTGTCAAATAACTCAGAGGGCCACCTGTGCTACATTCTGTTTATTAAACATGTGAGTTTTCCTAAAACATCCTAAATATGGACATGTCGTGGTCTGAAGGCCTTATATTTTTCCATGAAGCAAAAGGATGTAAATGATACAGATATTCTGATTTTCAAATTGATTCAGATTTTGATGCTTTATATGCCCTTAAAATGACAAAATCACACCAAAAGATGAATTAAAGAATTCATTGGAAGTGATGGGATCACGTGTCTCAGTTTTACAGCATATGATCAATCCAGACGGCACAAATCACAGATAATGTTCATTTATGATGGTTCTTCCTCATAAATCCTTCACTTATGTAAATCTCAATAGCAACACAATCAAACTCATTTTTCTTCCGATGCTCAAACTCCCCCTCAGCAGAATTTTATCTTGGAACCACTGAGAGTCGCAGAATCAAGATGCTGCAGCTACTAAAAAGATTTGTTGGTAAATTTGATTACTTGCCAGAGGAGTGTCAGCCATCCTCTCTTTATGCAGCATAAAGGCATGCACAATGCAGACATTTGCATTTTTTCAGGCATCTAACATGAACCAAATTACATTTAAGCTCTTCTAAAGTAGCTCTTTCAGCTGCATGGATGGAGATTATGTGAGCACAAAAATGATCATTTATTACTTTTTTTTTTTACCTTGCTTATCTAATTATTACAACAGAATAAAAGAAACAGCCTGAACACTTGTCCTCCTCCGCCCTTTTAAAGGACTGTCTACTCTATGACATCACAGCAGTGTTTCATGTTTCCTGCAGCATCTGATGCTCATACATGTGATCAGACACAGAGAGGAGCTGTGGATTAGATTAAAATCAATCCTCATTGTTGAGCCGACAGACACCACAGAAGGATCGGCTCCTTCCTACCTCTGTTTTCTCTCTTGTGAACACCTATGAAGTCTAGCAATAAATATATCAACTTATCAGAAGAGGGATTCTGCTAATTAAAGCAAATAGAAATGTTTGATGAAGCCAGTGAATACAAACACTACCTCTGAATTTATTTACTTCAACGGTTAGTTTAACAATTAACCTAATGAACTCTGTAACCCAAAGCAAACTCAAAGCATTTTTAAATATCAGTTGGCTGAATGGTTGCGGTTTAAGTGTGAATGGAGTATAAGGTTGAAGATGTTTCAAAAGGAAAAAAAGTTTGTTGTTTTATTGGGACACACAAGGCAAATTACTTACATCAAATGTTAAATAAATTCAATAGAATGATGAAATATCAGAAAAGGTCTCAAAGCTTAACTGAAGCGCAAACATCAAGAAGATTTAGAACAAGCTGTAGCATTTCATATCTAGATACTAAAAGTTATGAAACTGAAAAATGGAAGTCTCACCTCGCCTTCCTCCGCTTATCTGGGTCCGGGGGCAGCATCCCAAGTTGGGCATCCCAGGCCATCCTCTCCCCAGCCAGGTCCGCCAGCTCCTCAGCTGGGACGCCCAGGCGTTCCCAGGCCAACCTGAAGATGTATTTCCTCCAGCTTGTCCTGGGTCGACCTGGGGGCCTCCTGCCGGCAGGACATGCCCAAAACACCTCCCGAGGGAGGCGCCCAGGAGGCATCCTGACCAGATGCCCGAACCACCTCAACTGGCTCCTTTCAACATGGAGGAGCAGCGGTTCTACTCCGAGTCTCTCCTGGATGTCAGAGCTTCTTACCCTATCCCTAAGGCTGAGCCCGGCCACCCTGCGCAGGAAACTCATTTCTTATTTCGGTCATTACCCAAAGCTCATGACCATAGGTGAGGATTGGGACGTAGATCAACCGGTAAATTGAGAGCCTCGCTTTCTGGCTCAGCTCCTTCTTCACCACAACCGATCGGTTCAGCATCCGTCCGTCTGAAAAACGGAAGTGCTGACTTCTAAAAGAGTTTTGTGAAATGTGACTTCTTTTTAGGGGAAAGGGGGTATTTGGGGCCACATGCGTTTAAACCTCAGTACAACATAGTGGAATTTGTTCTCTGCATTTAACCTATCCCTGAGGGAGCAGGGGGCAGCCATTGGCGCCAGGGGGCAGCCATTGGCGCCCGGGGGGCAGTTGGAGGTTTAGTATCTTGCCCAAGGATACTACGACACATGGCTGGACTGGGGTTTGAACCCACGCCCTCTGACATGGGAGGCGATCTCTCTTGCCACTGCGCCACGGTTGCCAAATAAAACTGAAAAATTAATAAAAGAGAACAAAAGTAATCCCTGGATGTAAAACCAGTTACCTTTGAAGTCAACTAATTCAAGATGGCAGCCACAGCACATCAAAATTAGCCAATGAAAAATGACTACTTGCATATTTTTAAAGCTAAAATTTGGTTTTGTATTAGTTGAGAGTCATCACCATCACAGACTCTGAGTGCTACACATTGTGCAACATCTTAGCTTAAAACTTTGACATTGACTGCTGGAGTTAGCTCTGTTTCTTAGCAAAATGTCTCAACAACCACAAGATGGATTTTTATGAAACTTTTAGAGCGTTTTTCATGGGAGTACGTCTACAGCTGACTAACAGTTTGGAGATTGAGGTGTAAGCATTGTGAATAGTTTATTAAAAACTTTGATGATTTTCCTATCAAGCATCTGATTGCACGTATTGTAACAAACCATAAGTTCACTTCACCTGGTGAAACTGGTTAAGTTTCATTCAGTCACTGTAAGATTTCCAGTGCTACTCCACTGTCCAGTAAGAAAATTATAATCAAACATGGCAGCATGAAGGGCAGATTCCTCCATCTGAAAACAGAGCTGGGGTTCTTGAAATAGTCAAGAACTTCTTTGCTACCTCAGCCCCCAAAACAGGACAAGATCTAAAGGACCACCACGCTGCCTATAAAGTTTGAAGACATCAGTTGTAAGCTGGTATTAGGTGGGAGTTCACTCAGACATGGGACCGTTTAGAAACGTTGGAGAGCTGCCTGTCTCTAACCAGACGGAGGAAGAGTGGGCTCACGGCTCAGGATCGATTACAACATTAGCTCTGTAGACTTACATCAATTGGCACAGGAATGAAAGGCCTAACGATGACTGACACACAGATGGCACTCCTTCGTGCTCGCAGTTCACTTTGCCATCCGAGGTCCCGTTGGCAAGCCCGCTACATTTTTTGCAGCAATGCGAAGCACGGCAGTGGTGCATCAGGTCAGCTCTCATTTCAAACGGGTGTCTTGCTTGGCTCGGCCTTTTGCATGTCCTTCTAGAAATAATATTGAGGTTACTAATATTTGAATGCTGTCTCCAGGGGCTCTTGGTTTCACCTTTTGCTGCACAGAAACAGCAGATACACCAATCAGAGAGTGGGCACTCTCTACAATTGTTCTTGCTCAATATTTTATTATTTTAACAGCCAATATGTGCAGTTAAATGTATTGTGGGTTTTCTGATAACAACACTTTAACATTCATAGGTCTAATTGGAGATTTGATCACCAAACACGGCTCGTTCTTATGCAAAGAGACACTGTTCTTGCTTTCCTTCACACCTACTGCAGCTCAGTGTTGGTTGTATTGGTTGAATGAATAGAAGAGTCCAAGTCTATCAGCAGCTGTCACAGTCACTTGTTAGGTTGTTGGGGCCTTGTTGTATTTGTGGTCTCACCTGAATCTACAGTTCAACAATACGGTGTTCAGAACTGACATATACATGTTTTCTGACTGGATTTATTTTCTTGTCCAACATTATTTAAAATGAAAAAAGAATAGGGGGCTATAATAGATCCTTGAGGAACACCAGTAGTTATTGTGAGGGAGTTAAATGTACATCTTAATACAATGACTGTGAGTTTGGTGATGTAATCAGTTCAGAGCTGTGTCACTGTCACAGTGATGACAGTAAGTTTGTGTAATAGAAGTTTGTAGTTTAAATAATCAAACACTTTAGATTCAGAGAGCGATTCTGGTCCTCAGAGTCTGCTAACCTTCCTGCTTCAACACATCTGCTTAAATGAATGTTTCTTGTTGATCTTAATGACACAATGAGGAAGTATTTCATTTGAATCAGGTGTGTTGATGCCAGGAAACATCTACAACATGCAGAATGGTGGCCCTTAACACTGGATTAGCCCACATCTGAGGTCAGCACATGTTGTTTTTGTCTAATGGACTGATAATATAATTTATAATATCTGATTAAAACTCAATGAAAATATTATTGTCTCTTTAAGTTTATTTTTGTTAAGACTTTCCAACATTATAGCACACACTTATTAGAAGGGTGGTATTTTGGTACATCACCAAGATATATACAGTTCACATATTTTATATGATAAAACATTTCCAGATTGCATCAGGCCAAACATGATTATTGATTTAAACTGTTTCCTTGCTGCAACCAGGTCATCAAACAGATGTAGCCTGCACAGGCTGAGGTCATGCTTCAGGAGAGGCGGAGGTCTGTACATCTGCAGCTGGCTGGAGCATTGTAAGTGATAGCCATCATGACATCACCTCTTCCTGGTTTAGCCAACAAAGGCAGACCTGCAGGGGCAAAAATAAATCGCTTCTCAAACAAAGCTGATGACGGATTGTTCACAGAAAAAATGATTATTCTCATGGCAAAAAAATCACAAGGGCAGGTATGATTAAACGCCACAGCTTGAAGATGACGTGAACGGATTGTTTTCAAAAGATTTTATAGCCAAATTGTATAAATTGAGGTATTTTAGTTTGAAAAAAAAAAAACCCACAGACACTATTTCAAACAATTGCAAGCAAACAAATCTTCTCAAAAAATACTTTCAGTGTTTGTTTTTTTTTACTCTATGTAAATGTTCTATACGGGCTCTGAGTCAAATTATCTTTTTTTTTTTTTTTTAACAAAACTTGATTCTTGACTGGATGCTCAAGAGATTTCAACATCAGCTGTCACCAGAAATATTGTGATACACTGACTATTAATCTGATGTATTTTTACATGTTGTTGGACTATTACCACATTTAGGTGGTTAAACACTGAAATGCTCCTGTCTACAGCATGTTTGTTTATCAGAACCTCAACAGAATGCTTTGAGGTGAACAAAGAGATGTATAATCCACCTGGTGTGTGGGAATAAAATAAAATAACTATCAAGATCATTCAAAATGTACCAAAGGCTTGTACTGAGTAAGGATAAAATGTTTCATTCTTGGAATCAGCCCCCAAAACCACCTACACTTGAAGAGACTCAGCTGAAAACCAGAAACTCAACCTGATGAGGAGATGTGAACTGAAATGGACCCGTGGGAACCGATTCCTCAGCTCAGCTGTGCTCAGACAGTGAGGTGATGTCATCAACCTTTAATTGATCCCTGTGGTTATGGTTGTCATGTAATCAGGACATATGTGCCTGTGTGTGTTTAATTGTTAGGTTTTACTGGGTCTTTATGGAACAAATTCACTTAACTGTTGGGCTTTATTAGATAATCCTCCATCTGAACTCTGGTTTAGTTCATACATGATAAAACCTAAAGGGGCATGAGGGTGGTGGGATGTGAATGTGAAGGGTTAAAGGACATTTACAACCATTCTTCCAAAGCAGGACAGTTATATGAAAGCTCTTAATGCAAGTAGCTTACATTTAAATCGCAAAAAACCTTTCCTTGCATATTTTCATAGACTTAAATGTATTCCTAAGATATTGTTAAGGTTAATTTAGTGCCTTTAAAGATATACTGGAAGTTATCTTACCATTTACTGTAAAACACATGAATTAAAAAGAAAATAAATCACGTTTTTTTCTAAAAATAATATCCCTAAATGAGTGTAGTTTTATTTAAATACAAGTATTTGAACTGTTTATGGTTTTTAATTAATTCTATTATTGCAAACATACAGTCAATCTTGAATCGAGCATGTATTACAGTGCTGTGAAAATTTACTTGCTAACAGATTTCTTCTGTTTTTGCCGACTCGTCACATTTAAATGTTTCAGATCAGCAAACAAATTTCTGCATCAGACAAAGAAAACCTGCGAAAATGAGAAATGATGTTTTCAAATGATGATTCACTTATGTTGTAATGAGTCTCTCACGTCTGTGGAGAAATTTTGTTCACTCCTTCTTAGAAATTGCTTGAATTCAGTCACATCGGAGGGTTTTGAATGACCTGTTTAAGGTCAAAGGTCAGACAAGCGCCTTCAGGGTTTACTGATAGACCGCGGAATTCATGGTTCCATAAATTACAGCCAGTAGTCCAGGTCCTGAAGCAGCTCCAGAACCATCACAGCTAGTTTTACTCCGGATGTAACAGGACACACACCTTCCAGAAAGTTACATATTTGTGTTTTCAGTCCACAGAATATTATTTTCCCAAAGGTCTTGGGTATCACCAAGATGTTTTTAGTTAATGTTAGATGGACCTTTGTGTTGTTTTTGGTCAGGAGAGGTTTTGGCCTTGAAACTCTCTCATGGAGGCCATTATTGTCCCATCCCTTTCTTATTGCTGAGTCATGACCTCTGACCTTAACTTCAACCTGCAGATGGTATTCTGCATTTTGTTGTTTTTGAATGTCTTTAGAACAGGACATGCTGTATTGCTTTTTGAGATCCTTTAGCCTAATTCATGTTGTCACACAGGTTGACTTGAATTGTTTTTTTTTTCTTTAATAAAATCATCATTTGAAAACTGTATTAATTACTCAGGTTTTTTTTTTGTGTGTCTAATATTGAGATTTGTTTTCTCATCTTTTTTAATTTATTTTTTATTTCACCTTCATTTATACAGGTAAATCTCATTTTCAAAATGTTTATCAACTAAAACATTAGTACCCAGTGATAACAGAAAATATCTGTAGGGTGCAATTACTTTCTTACAGCTTTGTATATCAGTGTCTTACAGCATGAACCCTTTTGTTAAAAATACTGAAAGAAAAATAAATCTATTTTTTTCTTGGCCAACTTCATCATCTCAAAGTGGACCTGCAGCACCACCTAGTGGCTTTGGATATAATAATAATAACAACAAAATAAAATGTAAAATTCTCTAAATCCAGTGTTTCTTGAAGTGAATTCAAGCATTTGACACAACCTGCTTTCATTAAGTTAGTGAAAAGACACAACAGACAGAATATTATCAGAATTATAGACCATATTACCAAATGCAGCAGCACCAATCATGACATTTTAATAAACTTTCCCTTTAGAGTGGTTTGACTTTTGGAAATTAACGTCATAACCCTCAGCCCCCAGAGAAAATAGGTACAGCTGGTTTTTGAGGAATGTACTAATTCTATTAAAGAGGTAGGGGTCTTAGTAATTTAGAAATAAGAATCTGCAGAAGATCTAAAACAAATTGGAATCTCAAACTCAAAGGAACAGCACAATTAGACCATCTTCAGGTGATTTTTTTTGGCATGTTGAGGTTTTATTTTGAAGAAACAACTGATTTATTGTTGAAATCCTATTGGTGTTGTTTCTGAAGCTGACAGAATGCTTTCTAAAAATAATTAAATTGAGTTTGTTGTTCCTGTTTTTTGGATCAGAGCAGTTTTGGATTTATTCCAAACTGGAGACTCCCACAGGAGATAAATTCTAATTACTATAAATTACTTTAATTACTTAACTGATTATAATGTAATTAATTAATGTCAAAAGCTAATTTTGTACAAACACCAACCAAAATGACTCCATTTACTTGTAGAACAGATGCACATTCTTCACAAGTCCATGAGATGTCAGCATTGCGCAACATAAACTTCTCCCTCAGCTCTGAGTAAAGGAGCCTTTTAGAGTCAGCTGGCAGCACCTGACTCACATAAACACTGCTCCATTTGGATGGAAAATCAGACCGTAACTCAGACTTCAAGAAACATTTCACGTCAAATTATTTAAAGTTTTCCATCAAAACAGAAGACATTTTTGTGAAACCTCCTTCTAAACTGGAACAGTTACAGCCAGTAAATTCATGGAGCTAACATGGAGCCCAGTGTTGATTTCAATGCTGCCAGAATAGACAAAGCAAAGCCTGAAGGAAGACAATATTTCAACCGATCGTTTATAAAATCTCAGGGATGGGAGAGGCAGCCAGCGGGGGTTTGCAGTGTGGTCAGGCTGAGGCGAGCTTTTGGGGTTATGTTGGTTCCTTCTCAAGTGGACATTGAGGTTAGGACTGGTCTCGTTTGTGTGAGCTCAGAACTGGAGCGAGAAACGGACACGCTTTCTTAGCAACATGTGTTCCTTTACAATATAGCTGGAAATCATAACTCATAAGTGTGATTAAATAGTTTGAAATACTTCAAAATCACTTATTATATTTAATTTCCATGTTGTCAATCATCACTAAAGCAGCTCTACAAACTTGCATTTAATACTGAAGATATTTCATTTGAAAACATGGGCTGTCTTTCTTATTTCTAGTCTGGATATTGTATCCTGTGTGCAGAAGGGAGAGGCTCCCTTCTTTGTCTAATATGAGAACTTCTCCTCAGAAGCTGGTATAAACCCTAAAGCCTCCATTGCTGTTGCATCAGAACTGCCTTAACCTGACATGACATCATCACACAGCTGCTGCTGACTTGTCGGCTGCTCATCCATGATGCGAATCTCCCGTTCCACCACATTCTAGAGGTTCTGGACTGGATGGAGGTCTGTGTAGGCTGTTGGGGTCCAGTGAACTCATTAGATGATAATGAGTTAGATGATCTGAGCTTTGTGACATGGAGCATTGTTCTACTGAAAGTAGCATCAGAAGGTGGGTCCACTGTGGTCATGAGGGATAACATGGTCAGCAAGGGGTCATAACTACAGTCCACCAGCAGCAGCGGCCTGAACTGTTGACGCAAGGCAGATGATCCATGCTTTTATGTTGTCGACACCAAATTCTGACCGGACCATTTGAATGTTGCAGTAAATCAAGATTTTTCCAGTCTCTTACGGTCAGGATTTATGTGAACTGTTTTCAGTTTTAACATAATCAGAGATGGTATTCTGCAGACATCGCCTCCAACCAGTCCGACCACTGACGCTGATGTTTTCTCTATTTCAGACCATTCTCTGTAACCCTAGAGATGGTTGTGGGTGAGGATAAATCAGCCGTTTCTGAAACAATCAGATTAGTCTAGCATCAATAACCACGGCACGTTCAAAGTCACTGAAATCAATTTTTTCCCCATTCCGATTCTCAATTTGAACTTCAACAAGTGATCTTCACCAGTCTAGATGCCTATTGAACTGCTGCCATGTGTTTGGCTGATTAACTACTGATGGAAGCAACTGAAAAGGTGTACCTAATAATGCGGCCAGTAACTGCATGCATGCATTCAGAAATATGTCTCCATTAATCCATCCTGCATACAAATACCAACAGAAATGCGCCTTCTGCATTTGCACTCCTCTGTATAATATCAGTAAATAAAAATGGTAAGAATTGAGCAATAACAGGCTAAAAGGGTAAAAATAGACCTCAAATTTCCCTCTGATTGTTTAGTAACCTTTATTTACGTTTTAAATTTTAGGTTCAGCTTTGCTAAAGTTCATTTTGGAGGTATCATACATTTTGTTTTGTTTTTTTAAGAAATCCACTAAAAGTCCAAGTAACTCATATTTTTCTTTCATATTGCAATGTTCTGGAGCAGAACGTTGTTCTAATATCCTTCATTAACTCATTTAAACATCAGAAAACTTGTCTGATTTTGCCCCCAGAAGCTTGGAATTCTAATAAATTAAATTTTTAACTAATGACAAAGGATTTAAAGCTTCTGACAAATTGCTACTTGGGAAAAAAACCTACTAATTAGTCAGTAAGTTAATGGAAGACAAACATTATGATTGAACCACCGTGGCCCAGATTTCTGTGAATGGAGAAAGCTTTGGTCCCGACCACTTCCCCTCACCTTCTCTCAAGTGGGCATTCCAAAACAGATTAGCTGGAAATCTTTCCTGTTCTTCCGAGGATAATCCTTGGAACAAGGAGGCTGCCCGGCTCTCATATTAAGATTGATTTATACAGTGGATTCCAGTCAGGTCAAGCCTCTGCTTTTATCTCATGATGTGACTGTTTGAGCTCTTATAATAAGAGGAGACAGAAGAAAGGAAAGAAAAATGTTTTTATTCCCTCTACTTTAATTGTGCAGAGTTCAAAGTCACCATGTGGACTTGAAACGCTGCAGAGGAAGTGTGTTAGTAGATTTGAAGGGATTCTGTTAGTCTGATTAGAAGTGCGAGTACATAGGAGCTTTTCTGTTTGTGCGTATTTATCCCACATAATGTGATTTATAAGTGAACGAGAGGACATTGCTGCCTTGAAGATATCAGGGTATTTTTAATGATCCCCAATGGCATAACTGGGTCTAAGCTGCTGTTTTTGTTCTTTTTTCATTTCTGAATGAAACAAACGCTCCATTTCCTCTTCATGTTGTCCTTTTTAAAAACACAGATTTCATGAATGTAGGAGATAATCTGGCAGCAGAACTGATATGCTTTGCTTTATTTAGTAAAAGAAAAGAAAAACGATTTAAAGGGGGGGGGATGCTGCAGGCACACTCCTTCCTCCTTGCTAACATGTTTTATAATTTTACGCCAAGGGTTCAAGTTCTGGCTCCTTTCCTCCCAGATTGAGATTGGTCAGCATTAGCACTTGGTCCAAATTAGCTTAGAAAGGCCTCTGGAGGAAACTCTGGCTTCTTTCACGTTAAAGTGAGGAGGACAGTATGGGAGGGACGGGGATTTTAGTTGTTTTACAGTTCAGTGGTGGTGTTTGAAAGCACGGGGCCTTTCAGCAACGTGGGTGGCACGGTCGTCCCTCGCATCCCTTCTGAAGTATTGTCACCGGCTCTGTGCACTTGTCAGCGTCTTTGCTCGCTCTCTGGATAAATGTCGATTTGGCTTTATCTAAGGTAAAGCCGAGGCAGCAGCCCTTTGATTCAGTAAACTGCAACGGCCTCGGCGTGTGAAAGCTTCTGTCGCTGTAAGTCCAAATTCCTCTGACATGTTTACTGTTTTCTTAGCTTTTGCGGAGGTCATTCCGCTCTGCTCTCATAGCTGCTCCTCCTTGTGAAAACTCCTGTGTCGTGTAAACAGAGAAGCAGAAAATAAGCAGGTCGGAAAGGGAGAAATTTCCCCCATTCACGCCCTTCACCGAACACACACCCCTTGCCGTCCTTTATTTGCAGCCTAAGTGCTTTGGCGTAAAATCGTATTATTTTTTGCTAAATAAACCAGTTTCTGGTTGGAATTACACACAGCTCGGTGTGAGGTCCCCTCTTTTTTTTTTTTTTTTCCAGAAAGGGGCCTGGATTCTTTTATCTAAAATGTTTTCTATTTCTGCTTTTGTAAGACACTTTTGACCGCTTTGAAAAGAGAAGAAACCAGGTTTTTCTTGTGTTTCTGGGGGTGAGGTTG
Organism: Callopanchax toddi; assembly: GCA_006937965.1. NCBI lineage: Eukaryota > Metazoa > Chordata > Actinopteri > Cyprinodontiformes > Nothobranchiidae > Callopanchax > Callopanchax toddi. The sequence goes on along the minus strand of SSNR01000248.1, from coordinate 836,258 downwards.
GGGATTTTTCTCAGCATTGTGGTGAGATTTATTCTAAGAGGCTGCATTTTTTCCTGATTTTGCTCTTTGTTCTCTGTAAGTAGTTCCAGGTCCCCCCCCCTCCTTCTCCTCCTTCTTCTTCACTCACACACTCATCTATGTGTGTGTGTGGATGTGCATGAAGCTGTGTGTGTGTGTGTGTGTGTACCAGAGAGGGGGCACATGCGAGTTTGAGGCGGGGGCTTGATGTGACACCTGCTGTTGGGATGAATAGGGTCAGTGGCAGGGCCCTTCAGCAGGCAGCAGCTGCCTGTTCTCACTACAAACCCGACTCCCTCAGCGCATCAAAGGACAACAACTGAAGCCCTGACACCACACACACAGTGCCCTCTACCATCATCTCCTATCATTACAGTTATTACCCTCAAGCGTTGCAATCCCCCCCTCTCCTGGGGTATAATCGTTGGGAAGGAAGCTTAAAATTGACCCAAGGAAAACATCAAAAACAAACTTCAATTTCCACTCCAGCACGCTCTGGATGCAGGAAGAGGTTTCCAGACAGCCGCTGACAGACGGGATTCTTGGTATTTGGTTGGTCTGACCTGTCTATGCTCTCTTGCTGTGTGGTAGTCTGCCCCAAATGTGACTTAGTAGGACTGAAAACTTTCCCCGTAGCACAACAGAAGGAGAGAACAGAGGCATGAAAGCATCCTTTTAACCTTTGTTTCAAATGCCCACTGAAGGCATTACATTTTTTCCAGCTGTTTTATTGGATTTTTTTTTTAAAAAGCACCTTTACCTTTAAAGCATCTTGCCTGATCTATCCACCAGAGGTCAGCCTTCTATTAACAAATTATCAGGACTCAGATCAACTTTTCCTTTCCAAACAAACTTTAAATTGAATATTCAATAAGAAATGGCGTGTTTCCATATTTTTTGCAGCATTTTCTCACAAGTGCTAACAGAGGTTTAGTTTCTGTGAAATTAAAATACAATTCTGGTTTTAAACTGGTACTAAGAGCTCTACCAATGGTGTGTTAAAGTAGGAGAAATAACAAAGAAAACTGCAAACTGCAGTTGAATATTCAGTATTACAGTATAAATACAGTTTGCTGTATTTTGAATTTCATCTCTTGAATTGAAAGTTTTCAGTTCCTATTTATCTGAGCCATGCTGATTGAAGAGCGTAGGGGCTTGGTCCTTTTGGAGAGCTTGTAGTTGAAGTACATGGCGGCCTTGGTCTGAGGAGCTCTCCTGAGCCAGCAGGAGCGTCCATTGCCGAAGTATTCATCCAAACAGCGGCAGGCGTAAGAACCCTCTGTGTTGATGCATCGAGAATGGCGGCTGCACTGATGACTTCCGATTAAACATTCGTCTTTGTCTTTAGAAGAGAAAAAGTGGAGAGATAATCAATTTATATATCTGTCCAGATACTTACACCAAGGTCTGCTTTACAACTCCATTCCTTGACTTAACTGGATCAAACTACCCATCCATTTATCCACCACTTAATCAAGGTTGGGTCAGGTCCAGGAGGGAAGCCCAGACATCCGTTTCTCTAGCGACTCCTCCGGTGTTCCCAGGATCAGGAAACCTCCAAAGGGAGGCAACCAGGATGGCTGAACAACCTCAGCTGACTCCTTTCAATGTGGAGGAGCAGCAAATTTACCCTCAACTCAATCTGGATAACACCATCCAAATCTTGTAACAATAGATGAGAGTTGGAACACAACAGGATGTGAAGCTCGTCAGATCGTGGGCATCAGGGCCGTAGGTTCTGGAGCCGTGCATGATATCCAGTGTGCATGCGTACAGTTATGTGCACCCCTGGCTATTCTTCATTAATTTGTCAACCTTTTCCAGGACTGCAGTTTGTTTTGGAGTGTTTTTATTCCACCTCCTTCCTGCAGGTAAAATGCATGAATGGGTTTAAAAACAAACTTCTAATTTTTTTCTTTTCCCTGATAAAATCTTGATCATTTTGGACAAATGGTTTCAGTCAGCAACAAAACCCCTTTTGTAGATGATCAAATAAATGGTTTTGCAAAAAAAAATGCATCTTCCATTGATTTCTTCAAACAGACCTGAGAATATGAACTTTAAAGATGACTTATTGATCTTTTGTCTTTTATTCAAACTTCTGTTGCTAAATGCAAAATGTTGTCAGTAGACCAAAAAAAAAAAAAAAACTGTCCTGTGATGCTGCAACAACTTTGGGAAGGATTGTATGCTAATCTTTTCTTTTCTGATAAATTATGCTGCATTAAGGTAAACTCAAGCTGTTCGGAAAGAGCAAAGGGTTTTATGACTTTGAACCTGTTCGGGAAATAATTCTGCAATGCTCATCACACAGAAGAAAACAAAAACAGCTCGTGGGTGAGTCCACAGCTGAGTGGGTGAGCCACGAGTGCTCATCAAATAAACATGGCTCCTCTGCTGCCGAGCACATCTTCACAAGCTCCTTTTCTCTGCCAATTAGTCCAGATGAGAAGAACATGTGGGGATGTGCTGCGATCCTTTCAGTCATTTGCAGCCCAGACAGGGAACAGATCTGAATGTGTTGTGAAAAAAAACAGTCCTGTGGCTTGGTGGTTGTCTCGACATCTCTGGTTTGATTCAAGCGAGGACCTTGTGCTGCATGTTCTCCATTTTACCAGCTGCAAGTGTTTTATCAAAAGGCTAAAGGAAAACTTCTCACATACCTGACATTTTGTTCACGAGCACCACAACAACTGCAAGACATTTTCCCTAAACCACATCTGCTCAACAACAAGTGGAATATACTGGGTGTTGGATCCAAAAATACTCTAAAAAACGACAGTAAAGCTAGGTAAACGATGCCGTTTTATCCTACTTTTCTTTAGTCTTGCTGTGCACATACTGTATTGTCATCTCTGCATAAAACTTTACAATATTTTGGGAGACTGTGCATAATGTTATAATCATAATTTTACCAAAGCTGCTATAACTTCATCATATCTAAACATACGGTAAGAGGATCTCAGTTTGCCTTGAAAGGCTGTGAGTAATATGCATTCTTTTAAGGAATGCTAGGCTTTTCATTTTTGTTACCTCGACATTTCACAGAGCCCTGCAGCATCCCCATCACAAAGCCATCCCTACAAACACAAACAAAGTTGCCAAAAGTGTTCCTGCAGGTCCTCCGTGATGGACACACACCAGCATCCCGACACTCATCAACATCTGCAACAAAACACAAACATGTCAGGCATGAGCAGCAGTTGAAATGCCTTTTTTTTCCTCCTTTATCAACAAAACCCAGCCTTTCATTCTTTAATTTAAACTGTCATGTGCATGCATGCACATATGTAACCTTTCAAGAACAAGGTGCCAAAATGTTTCTTGTCCTTTCTCAAAACAACAATTACCTCCTGAAAGACACAAATGACTAGCTTGACCTTCCAGCCGCCTGTTTGTGCTGAAAAGTGTGCTGCTGTTAAAAGACAAGAAGAAAAACAAAACACACACACACTTCAATCCAGGCGTGTGGAAAAATGTCTTCCAACAAGTCAGTTCTTGTTTTTTTTAATTGATTTCTATGAAATTTATTTTATTTGTGAGAAAAAAGTAGGTGGACTTCCTTCTGACTCAGACTTTGAGCGACTTCCACTAAAAGGACCCCATAGTGTGAGAACGTCTCTCTAACAGCCGTGAGAGCGCCTCGCTTCATTACAGGACAGGAGCTGTCTGCTGCTGAGTACTCCTGGGTCACAAAGCGAACACTGATAAGAGCCCAGAGTGGGGTTTCTTTAATTAGAGGCTGTTTATAATTGGTTGGGCAGACTGCCACTTGTGACTTTGCTGCAGGCCGTTGATCACATATGGCAGCAAACTGTGTTCTTGATTTATTTTTCAAATAAACAGTAGAGCAAAACGTAACATGGAAATATACATTTGAAGCTCATCTTTCTAACTGTCTTGACTCAAAGAACAATTTTAGTTCACAATCACGGGGACAACATTATGCTGTATTTGCACATTTTACAAAAGCAGCTGGAAATGGTATCGAACGGTAAACCTGCTGGTATGCTGATTACTTCCTGGTAGCCTTATTTCTTTGCAATAACTGACTATCTGAAATACATAAACATATGCTGTATTTGTTTTAAAATAATGTTATGTATGCATGTAAGAGTTAGAGCTGGAGCTTGTGTGTGAGGTTGAGCAATACATAAATTTAAGCTCACCTCTACGTACAGGTATAGGGCTCTGGGACCCAACTCCTAGAGGGGCTGGACTCTCCTGAATTTGCCTGAGGGGAGAGGCATAGGGTGGGTGTGGGCATCCCTTTGGCGAAGGAGCAGTGTGGCTTTTGTCCAGGTCATAGAACGGTGGACCGGATCTTTATCCTGGCGGAGCTGTTGAGGGGGTCATGGGAGTTTGGTTGTCCAATCCACATGTGTTTTGTGGACTAGAAGGCTTACGTCCCCTGAAATATGGTTTGTACTGTGAGAGGACAGGGTGTCATGGCCACTGATCCGGTCTCTGTACAAACAAAGCAAGAGCCATGTTGGCATTTTGAGGTTGTTCCCAGTGTGGGCTGTCCTCTGCCAAGGCTGCTCCTTGTCCCCGATCCTGTTTGTATTCATGGACAGGACCTCGAGGCATAGCCATGGTGAACAGGGTGTCTGGTTTGGGGACCTCAGGTTCTCATCTCTGATTTTGCAGATGATGTGGTTCTATTGGCATTTCCAGTCATGACCTTCAGCATGCACTGAGACGGATCACAGCTGTAGGCACAGCTGCATCTGGGGCAGATTGACTCCGTCTGAGAGAAAAGGCGAGGAGCTCCATTATCTATGGGGAGCTTGGAGTAGAGCTGCTGCTCCTCCACATCGAAAGGAGTCAACTGAGGTGGTTTGGGCATTTAATCAAGATGCCTCCTGGTCACCTCCCTCTGGAGGTTTTCTAGGCACGTTCCACTGGGAGGAAACCCCCAGTGAGACCAAGGACATGAAGCATTGGGAAAGGCAGAACTGGTTTGTGGCCACATAGATAAACACAAACACTGAGGCTAAACCCGTTAACGTTTTTTGAAGATAATCTCTGTGCAGCTCGTGCCTTTGTGTTATCTTTCATCGTCTGTGAGGTTTGCAAACAAACGTGGAAACGTGTTTACGTAACCACACCTGAGGATGAAGGGTGAACTATCAATCCTCTGCTAAGCCACGACTCCTCCATGTGGGTGTGAGCCTGAGTGATTCAGTGAGATCTGTTCTTTTAGACATAATACCTTCACAGGTCCTGTTATCAACAGCCAGGTGGAGACCAGGGGGACAGAAGCACCGGAGCGCTCCAACTCCCTCCAACTGGCAACCAAACTGACAGCGCAGGGAGAAACATGAGGTCTCTCCTGGAACACAGAGAAGGGAAAGCTTGGAGGAGGAGGTCATCACACAGTCAAGAGTTCAAATCAAATCAGGATTTCGCTCACTGATGCAGGTGTGTCCATCCATGCTGAGTGTGTATCCTGGTTCACAGTAACAGCGATAGCTACCAGGTGTGTTCATGCAGCGTTGGGAACACGGTCTCTCCAGCAAACCACACTCATTCACATCTGGAGTTAATATGGAACATTATTTAAGCAGTGGATTGAAATCCTCACAGTAAATGATGCAGGAGGACACAGGTAATGGTTAAGAAATTGAAAGCATGAGTCTGGCAGTGGTTTCAGAAATTACACTCCACCTTCATCACACTGTGATCCTTTATATCCTGTGAAGCATGAACACTTGTCTGGTCTCACGCATTTTCCATTTACACAGGACTTCCTGCACACTGCTGTGGAGCACAACAGACAGAATGTAAACCTGAACACGCAAAGATGACTTACTTCTGTGCATATTTATTTTGGGTGCAGTGTAATTGCTGAAACTAAATGGTGACAGTTTCCTGCATCCAACAGGAGCTTTTTTTGATTTGGCTTGAATTTCTGCATTTCTGGTATTTAATTTTAATTGAATGAGTTTTGGGGTGGAGCTACACAATTATTTAGTTGTGCTGCTCATCCCATGGATGCTCAATCGTTAGACCTTGTAGTGAAGACGGCAAATCAGACTATTCAACAATATAAAAACACTTTTTTGAGGAGTTTAAAAGTGGGCTGCATCTCCAGCACAATCAAGGTCTCGGTTTCCCGTCGTGTAAAAGCAGAACAAGACCAGTCAGTGCCAGAGCCTCTGTTAGTGTGTCTGTCAAGGTTATGTCTTGTGCTTTCATCGATCTATAGAGAAACATAGACTGGCAATAACACTCTTCCATCCCAACCCCCCCAGAAGCGGTCTGATCATACTTACAGGGTCCTGGCTTTATGTGACCCAAAGGTTCCAGTCTATCCTCCACTGACCTGTGATGACTGAGACCAAAGAGAATTGGAACAAAGACTTCCTTCTCAGCATTTGTCTGTGTGGTTATTAAGACACAATCTGGAAGCTATTAAATGATTTCCTTACAGCTAATACATTTATTGTATCTAATAAATCACATACTTTAATTTTGGTACCATTCAACCCAACAAAACATATTTTTTAAACTTCCTACAGACTCTTACCTGATCAGATGAGAGGCGGATGAGAGCAGGATGAGTTGCACCGTGACCATAAAGACCTGATGCCTAGCTTCAGTCATTTTCTTCTTCCTGAGTTTCTGTCAAAAACCTTGTTATGCATATTAGCTTCTTCTTCTTTCCACCAAGACCTTCTCTCTGTCAAAGAAGATGAGCGTTTTGCAAAGACTAGATTATTTGTGTCTGTTTGTTTGAAGAGTGGAGGAGGGCTCACATGGTGTAATTGCAGGGTGCAGACAGTAAGATGATAGATCTGAGTGAAGGAAGATTCAGAAGAACACACAGGGAGTGGCAACAGACCCCTTACAGGTATCGTTCCACTAACGTGAGCGTTACTGAGGGCATTTCCCAGGTTTAAACATGTTAACTGGGAATTATTTATAGATAAAGAAGCCAAATGAATAGAAGGCAAGCTGAAGGAGCATTGATGGAATGGTGATTAAAATGTTTTATCGATCTACTAGATGGTCAATGTTGAAACATGTAAAAACTCAAAGCATCGGGTCAGATCTTTTGAATTTTTTTTTTGTTTTTCCTGAAATCTCAAAATAAAAAAAAGCTGCTATCAGCCTCTGAAGCTTTAACCATTGCCAGGGCTGATCAGGCTGAAATTAGCTGTATTAAGCTGTCTGGATGCCTGGTGGTCCATTCTTTGGGCACACACACACACACACACACAGAGTTGTGCATGCATGACTTCAGAGATTTCTTTGCCTTACGTTCACTTCCTGGAGGTTTACTTTAATCTTAACCATAACTACTGCTTGTGTTACACCGACCCTTAAATCATGCCTTTAAAACGAAGTGATTTATGAGGCTAAGGCTTGTTTTTCATCCGCATGCCCTCGTAATGTGACTGTACAAACCAATTTAAGTTCCTGCAACACAAATTACCTGCACCACAGACCCCCATACACACATCCTGATTTAATGCTGCATCTGTTCGATAAAAGAACATCAGCTGGTAAGAAGTGTTCAGATGATGTCATGTTAGCCTATCTGGAGCATTTAAATATAAATGCATGGCAGGATTTAGATTAATGACTTTATATATAGAATTCAAGTTGTGTGGTTTAGTTGCACATTGGATATTTGGGTTCATATTTTGGTATTACAGGGCAAAAGTCAAAAAAATGAGTCACACCTCTGTCATGTCTCCTCATGCCACTGCGATGCTCATGCTCACTCAAATCCTACATTTTTCCCATGTCCCTCCAAACATCAAGTATTACTCTGATTTTCCTTTCGCTCTAAGTGTGGTTCCTACCAGCAGCTGTACTGTTATGAATGGACTCTGTCTGCTGGAGCTGGTGTTACCTGTCACTCAAACAGAAAAAAAACAACCAATAATTTCAATTAAAAGTGTTTAATATAAATATAAGCCTGTGTTGGTGTATATGTCAGGAGCAAGGTAAAGACAAATAGATTATCTCTCACTACAACGAGCAATGACCTCATGTCTTGTGCTTTCGTTGATCTGGCAAATAGCTGTACCCCAGAAAAGGCTCTAGGAGAAGCAGAACTTCTGAAATTATCTGAACGTTTGAGATGGGGTTTTTTTGGGTGTATTTTTGTGACAGCTTTATAGCGCCACCTACAGGCCTGGCAAAATGATACACATGATTTGTGTCCTTTTCAATGCTTTTTCCCAGGGATAAGGCTTTAAGCAGCCTAATCTACCATAGAGTTTTCACCTATGGCTCATGTTGCCCCCTCGTTCTGCGCCGGCAGGTCGAGATGGCGATAGGGCAGCCCCCCCACCCCCCACCCCCCCCATCCCTACACCTCATTCATAAATCACTCCAGGTGACAAATCTGCACACGCACACACACACAAACACAAAGTAATACTTACATTAACAGCTATAAATTTGGTAGTTTACTGTTTTGTCCTGCTTGTGTTGTTTCCATTGCTGCCTTTAGCCTCCCCCCTTCTCTCTTCCTTTTCCTCTCTGCCTGTCCACTCTGTTGCCTAAGTGATCTATTTTGCCACAAATTCAGTAAAGCTAACAAGAAAAGTCTGTCACACTTTTTCTGTCGTGGAGTGAATCTGCTCTGATGTAGTAAAACACTCCTTCTATCTGCCTAAAATGTCAGAACACAAGTGGAAAAACACATTGATTATTAAAAGAAGTTCTGCAAATAGTTCTATGGAAATCGTTTTGTTGACGCTAAAATGTTTGACAGATGTGTTATTTTCGGTATTCCCCACCAGATTCACCCAAAGCAATGAGAACCAAATCTATCTTTGTGACAGGGAGATGATAACAAAATGCCTAAAATTCAATATTAAATAGAATCCTACAGAAGTCACAATCATTCCTTTGAAAATGAGCAAGAAAAAGAAATCAAGCATAGAAAGACTTTCAGAAAACATGAATAAAATGTTGTGCATTTTAAAAACATTCCTGGAAAAACATCTTAGGACACAAGGGACGATTAAACATTCTCACAGAACTTCACTGTGTTTTTACTTGTTTTGTGATATTAAGGTAAATGTAATTAGATGTCTTAATCAATAAGGGCTCAGTTAAACTGGAGTAAGGCATGAAGCAACTGAAACATCAGACATCACTGTACATATTTAGTTCCTCAGTCCCGTTTGTCTGTCACCAAACCAAAAAATGACACATGCCTGGCAGGTTTACATTGTTTTAAATTAGTGCTGTCATGCGATTAAAAAAAATGTGCGATTAATTAATTATGATCTGTAATTAATTAATCTAATTAATCGCATTTTTAATCGCATCTAAAGAAATGGCTAAAGAAAGCCCTCCTCTTGAGTTATTGTCATTTAAATTCATTAAATGATTGTGTCAGACCAGTAGATTGATATAGAACAACATAGAACAACATAAAGTGTCTATATGAAGTCATTTATTGTGTTTAACAGACTTGAACAGATTCAGTCCCAGTGCAACCATTACTTTGGTCAGTGGACTCCAGTAGCAGCTCTGTTAACCCCTCATCTGATTTTAGGTTGTTTTATCTGCTGTAAAGCACATTGTGTTGCTCTGCAGGAAATGTGCTCTATAAATAAAGTTGATTTGATCTTCCACCAAGAATAAAATTTAAATTTCAAAGGTGGGGGGGGGGGGGGGGGGGGGG